>VXBL01008145.1:424993-467234 GCA_013400195.1 Aramus guarauna | reverse complement strand
AAAAAAAATCATTCACTGCCATCTCCCTCATCCCAGAAATTTATTAATTTTTTAATTTAGAAGAAATATTTAGACATGGGAATAGAAGTTCTGGATAGCTGGCCCTGGGGTTTGGATTTTTGGGGTCTTGGGTTCCTCTAGAAACATGGCTGATGGTTGCTTTCTTTCCGCATGCAATGTTATCCTGAAGATAATTTTGGTAATATGAATGGGTTGGTTTGTATTTAACTGCTTAACTGTACCAATTGGCTCATTAGTTTTTAAAACACTATTGTATTGTAACAGCTTCGTGAAAGCACAAAAATCATGAATTCTCTTACAGACAATTTTTTAAATGATCACTAATTGAGAAAGTATGTAATGTTTGTTTTCTTTCACCTAAAACCCATCAACACATGAAGTATATTTGACATAAGATAAATCAATACAGTATTAGTCAATCATAAATTATTTTAAAGATTATAAATTGGCTTATATCATTTCATTATCTCAGCACTGCAAGTTGTATACTATACCAAAAAAGCTTAATTAATGAAAATTGCACACTCCCATTTGCACCAAATGGAAGTGATAGAACAAAAAACCCCAAATACTGTGAATATTTTGTGTTACACCAAACCCTGACATCTTAGAAAAACAGAGCAGTGTAAGAACCTTCTGATACAACAAGCACTATTTGTTCAGCTGGAACTGAAAAGACTGCATGAACAACTGAGATATGAACTCAATACATGTGCCCTGAACTTTTACAGGACATGAGAGAACGTTCTACCTATAAATGCTAATGAAAAAGAATGAAATGTGAAATTCTAGTCTCACATTATTAAAAGTATACTTCTAAATCTTTTTTTTTCCCTTTTAAAAATAAACCTGAATTAAAACACAGTGATTTAGTGTGCAGTATTTTTGAGGGTTTTTTCCCCCCTTACTCTGCAAATAGTAGACAATTAGAATACACTAACAGAGCAAGACATAACTATCCTTTGTTAGGGGCAAAATACAGTTAAAGGGAAGCAGCAAACTGGCAGCAAAACAGTGGCAGAGAGGCACAGGACCAAAGACTCATATATCCATAAATACACAGATCATAACTTCCTCGTTCCTAGCAAGAATAGGATTTCTGTTCTAACAAATATGCCAGACTCAGAAGCTGCTGAGAAAAATCCAATAGAATGGAAACATTTACAAAAACTCACTACCTTAGATTTATCTAAACTGCTTGAATTTACTTTCAAGATTGGTCTTTTAGAAGACACAATATTAAGTCTTAGAATTTACAGACTTATTTTTCATGTGACCACCCTGAAATTCAAGAAAATGCACTGCTAATCTGTGGTTTCTTTGTTCTTTATGATACATTGTTTTGACTGCCCTTTTCTGTTTCATCAGGATTAAACCCAGAAAACCTGATGATCTTCCAGACACCTTCAACATATCGACAAGAAAAGAAAACTCTTACCAACACCTGAATAATAAAGTAACACTAGCAGCAGTTCAGACTTTTATATTAGTTCTGATATCAAGTTCCAGTAAGGTAATTGATCGTAGTTGTTTAAGATTTTTTTCCTGAGCAAAAGATGGTCAGAATTTGTGAAAACTACCAGGACAGGTTTTATCACTTCAACTCTGGTCTGTTGTAAGTAATCAAATAAAGCTGTAAAAATACAAGAATCCTTTCTCCAACCACAATGCTGTGCCTCATGCTATAAAAATAGAGCAGGCATGCAATTTCTTTTTTCCAATAAAGCTACAGGGCAATTTTCCTGAAGAAGAATAATGAATTTGGAATCTTATTACAAAGACTTCCAACTAAAAATCATCAATTAAAGGAAGACAGCCTCAAGCACCAAGTCTCAAAAACTGCTTGTCACAGACTATTGTTTCAGCTCTAATGAAAGCAATTAGTAACTGAAGTTTTTAGACTACTACTACTGCGTACAAAAAGACTGTTGCAAAGATTTTGAGGCACCGACATTGAATCAAAGAAGCAGTACAGTATTCTATTGACATTTTGAAGTCAGAGTTTATAAGGGTAATTAATTGTCTATGGTTACTACTTCTTGTGGACAATGAACATTATTATGTGACAAAAAAAAAACCCCAAACTTCTAGCTACATTAATCAGACTGGCTAACAGAAATAAAGATCTAAGCAAGTTGGTACAAATTTGAAGAAAATAAGAGCTTCAGAATAAAAATCTTACAATTTGCTAGCCTTAAGGGAAAACTTCCTACAACAAGATAGAGTTGTGTTGGCTGTGCAGCCATTTTAATATGGTCAAGGACTTTGATTTAAAGTAGCACACATTCTTAAGATTCGGTTCAAGCTGCTGTTATGTTAGCACAAGAAAGCATTTCACAGTAGCTCAACATTTGCAACCCAAAATATGTAGCAGCATTAGCAAATGCGAGTTTCTAAAGAAAATCTACAATGTATGAAGAGTTGAGGTTCAGAAGTGCGATGGTGTAGTTATAACTGCCTCAGAAACTTGTATTTTACTATTTGCCAAAAGTCAGGTTTTCTTAACAAAATGAACGGAAAAGCAATTTCAGTCTACAGACATGACATATTCAGACAGTTCTACTCCATTCCATAAAAACTGGAAAAGTATACCTCCATTTTTAACTACTGCTTTTAAAAATGTTTTTCATATTCATTTTGTACTCGCTTTCCTCATTTTGCAGTTACTAGTAAATTTAACTGACTAAAACCATAGAAAATCAGGCCAGACAGAGAGACTGGTAGTAGGACCAGCATTTCTAAATAACTATTTCAAGACACTCTCATGCTTCTATTGACAGAAATATTTTTATTTTCTTTTTACTTAAAGCTACTAGATTTTCAATTTTGGTTTTTTTAAATGCAGTCCTCTCCAGTCACACGGGACTGCTATTATTCACAGCAGCACCTTTGCAAACACTGTCAGCGTGGAAGCCAAAGGCAGCATGGAAGCAGGGTCTCCTCTGTTCCCAGCCTAGAAATGTGAGGCTCATTTAGCTAAGGTTGGAGAACATATTAACAAGATGGTAAAAGGGTTGCACTGCTACTCTCCTATTTCATGGCAATTCCTTTGAGGATGAAAAGCAAACCAGTTTCTAGAAAAGTCAAGCCAACATCCATCGTAAATATTAAGTTCACTTCAACTATTTACAACTCTAAAAACTGTATTAAACATTTAATAAAACATTAAATGTCTATTTCATTTTCTTCAAGAAAGTTGTTTAAAAATTTTAATCTATTTCCTTATAGTGCATAACTGACATTCTTCAGTGAACTCTGAATCAGTTTCTACCCTTGAGTATGAAAAGTTCTTATCTAGGCAGATGGTCAAAAACAAAAAAATGGGCATATGCAGAATCTCTGTTATCTAGTGCCGCTAATATACACATCTTCAAAGATTGGAAATACAATTAACAAATATATCTAAAGTTATCATGCAATGGAATTTGCAAAATCTTTATGAAGAACCAACTCTAAAGCTAATTCCACTGGAATTGATACATATAATTAAATTTCTTACTGCTTTTCAGAAAAGCAGCGCCTAAAAATGTAATTACACCTTGTCACCCCACAACCAGAGCACATTTATAGAGTTGCTTGCATTTCACCCACTTAAGAAATTGGTAAAGCACCGGAAATTTTGCAGACAATTTTGAGGGAAGTCTTTCACTTACCAAAGCAAAGAAATAGCGTGCAGTTTTAAAGTGATAAAATAATTACCATCCATACAGAAAACAATGTTTAATGGAGACAGCCATTTAAAAATTTGAATTTGTTTACTTACTCTTATATGTAGGATATATCTAGGCATTACCTCATACTACTAACATGAAAAAATATTACTTATTACTGTACACAAAAAAGGATATCATTCCAAAACCAGAAGAACCACGTCACATACATCCAGAACTTTGTTGCCAAGTATATTCCAAGAGGCAGTGCGCTGTGCATGGAATGATCAAAGAATGACCTGTAAAGTAGGAGCAATGTCATATGGTAAGTTTCAATTTATAAAATGTAAATCCTGAACTATTACTTCAGAAAAACAATTCCCATTAAAATACGTACTACATGGGATACTGCAAAATACGTCATAAAAGCATTTTCCTCACTTTTATCTTCAAAGTTCATGAGAAATTCCTGCTTTCGACCTGTCCAGATAAAGGGTCGGGACTGAAAGTTATTTAATTAAAATTTATATATTCACTTTCAAAGTGAATGTCTAGAACTGGACAAGAAAGGTAGAATGCCTAATACTCGTGCTAAAACTACACTGTGAAAGTAGCTAGAAACCCATGAGATTCCTAGCCTACATGGATAGTGGTTGCAAACTACATTTACTTAGGAGATTTCAATGCTGAAGTTATTTTGGAAACCTATACAATGAAAATTACATGTTAAAATTACTTCAGTACGAAAAAAGCTTAAGAGACCTCAGTGTTATCAGCCTACATATTTGAAATATTTCAGATTCTTGAATCTTTTGCTTCTGTTACAGTTGCCAAGAGAAAGTTGGATAGAAATCCAGATTAATTCATTTCCCGTATCACTAGATTTGCCAAGTTCTAAGATAGAATGCTGCTACTTTAATTAAAAAATAAAAACAAAAATTAAGCCATCAGAATTATTTTCACCTTCTTATATTCTTGCATTTTAAAGACTGTTCTGAATAAAGTTGAATAAAGTTGAGACAAACTAGATGAGTGACTAGGTTACTCCATATTCAAGAAAAAACTGCTAACATATCAAAAGTCACACTCTAAACTGCTAAACTCCTTGAAATAAAACTTCTACCTAAACATCCTTACATTGATGCATTTTGCTTTTTGTCCTGGTGGTGCCCTCAGGGCTGCCACAAACAAATGCCTGCACCGAGTAGTTTCCATTTCACTCCTTTACTCCCTTGCAGTAACTGTCTCTTCTCTAATGGAGGTTCCTTAGATCTTTTGAGAAAATTTTATAAGGAAGATGAGTTAAGAGGGTGAGTTGTAAGTGAATGTACATTTGGACACACACTAGTTACTCAGCAGTAATCTTTCTTTCAGCAATTTCTGTGCATTTTTTGTGTGTGCGAAAGGAGTAGGGAGGAAAACACAGCTAAGCAGATTTGCTAAAATTCCACAAGGAAAGGAAATACTACTGGAATAACAGCAAAAGTTTCGTTCAAACCTGGGCTTTGTGGGAGAGGAAAAAAAAAAAGAAACCAAAACAAAACAAAAAAACACCACACCCTTCAGAAAGTATTTATACTAAACATTAAGTAAAGGATAAGAGAAAGTAAGAATGTTAATCCTGAATATGTGTGGGAGGAGGTCAGCACAGCCTCACAGACAACAAAAACCTAAACAGATCATCTCCAAGATTGCAGAGACACAAAAGCCTGGCATCCCCTCACCTTCCTCCTGGTGCACTAAGTTCACTAAGATTCTGTAAACTTGGTTTAAGGGACAGATATATTTTCTTTTCATCTTTAAACAGAAAAGAAGCAAGTGGTTCTAATAAACATGACATTCAATGCCCGAAAACAGAAAACTCCTAAGTATGAAGATACAATAACTTCTATACATGCCACACATGAAAATGAAAAGCAAAGCACAGATGTAGTCATCTACAGATCTTGAAAATCTGTTGGACTATGCCTCCGTGTGTATGCGTGCATATGCACGTGCATTTACAGATAATTAATCACAAACACAACTAAAATTCTTGATGATCAGGTAACAAATGAAAAACATTATTAGAAAGCAGTCTTTTTCTTTAGTCACTCCTTTTCACAACAACAGAAGCTACAACCCTGACTCTGACTTCATTTCTCTCTATAAATCTCTTCAGATGCCTTTGGGTATTTACATTCTAAAAAATTGGGTTTTAATAGCAAACTTGCATGTATATTTTTTCTATTCCTTTCTAATAACTTTTCCCTTGACTCTATTCTACAAAATTCATGCCAATAACTCTTTGTAGACAGACATTCAGCACCCTCCTCTGGAGAATGACTGAATTTCTGGTCTGCTGTTAGCTTCTCTTAGCTCAATGGTATTCACCCAAGGGAATTCCATGCCTATTTGCAAAATAACAGAAGATTACAAGAGCTAGTTGCACAAGATCTTTCCCAGAAATACTAATTAAAAAAAAATTCCAACAAAAAATAAGTGTTGCATGTCAAAAACACACACAAACCCCCAGAAATTTAAGATTATTTATCTAATAAAGATGCCAGCAAAACACTTCTTGTGTGCACACTAAATAGACAGTGTCCCGTAAAACACTTACTTTGAAAGAAACTGCACCATAGCCCAAACGCCACCATACATCAACCCTTTAATGAGCCAAGAATCAATGTCTAGGTCTGCTATAAACCCAACCAGCCAAATTACTAGGAAAGGAGTTCCCAGCATCACCTTCTGACGGAATTCCTATATAGAAACAAATATCAGTAAGCAATTCTATTTTTAGGAACAGGTTTTATAATAATATTCTACAATAAATAGGACAGTCATAAAAACTTAAATAAATTTTCAGGAAGCATGGCATAGGGGGAGGAATCTTCATAATTTTTTGGTCATTTCCTATATTTACATATCTCCAATTTACGAGCAAGAAAAAAAACCTCCTAAGATTTTATAGCAAATCAGTAATTCCATTTATTCATTTATTTTAGAGGAACTGTCTTTTTGAGATTTTACTATTAATACAGAATAAAGGCAACAGGAGCTCCTTTTGAAGAATCTGTCAAAGTATTTAAACTACTACACAGCACACGATAATCTCAGTGCACTTTAAAGACTAAAGTTACGTAAGTAATAAAGTTATACTGAAGTGTCTATGAAGAAAGACCATTTTTGTCTTATTCTATGTGGGTAGAATTCCTGGTTAAGCAATTGAACTCTTTCCAGATATTCAAAGCACAGTCACAATGCACATGTACACATAAGGCAATGCACAAATCACTTAAAGTCAGTATCACTGCATTATTATATTATGACAGAGTAAAAAGCATAGGCTGTAGCCAGTACTTTAATCATCAAGATGCAATGTATCTGTAAATTGAGAAGTTACAACAAATCAGTGATAGCAATACTTAATATCCAACACAGCACTCTGCATGGTAAGAAAATATTAACTCTATATAAATTCTCAAACTATAGGAAGGTAGACAGCTCGTCATGCTAGAGCAACATGTTACCCTTTATACCTTCATTTCTTGTCTCCTCCTATCTGCAGTACTAAATAATAAAGGCCTCTGCATTAGAGATTCATATATTACATTACACTGTCAGGATTGACTGCTTGTTTCATTCAACGCAAACCACTACATAATTAGAGAGGAGATTAGAGTTCAGGAGAGCTAAAATGTTTCTTTCCTTAGATACTTGAGAGTCAGCATTCTGAAAGTCTTGGCTATCCCAAATAATACCGGACGACTTGGTATTTTCCTAGCATTTATTTAGCACAAAAAACTAAAGGTAACGTGTGGACGCTTAGGCTTTTCTTTCCTCCTGTCTTGAATAAAGTTTGTTTGTTTGGGTTTGTTTTTTTTTTCCTTTTTGCAATTACTTTTGTCTTAACAAAAGGATGTTTCCTAAAACTGCAATGTGGGGAAACCACAGTACTGAACTGCTTACCTTAAATACACACCCACCCACCCAAACTAACAGTAGCAGTAATAATGATTTACGTAAAGTGTTATACCACTTACCTTATCAGCTTTTAGTTTTCTCAGAAAGGATGGACTGTCATATCCCTTTGCCTGTCTTGCTTCCTGTAGGTGATTGATCATCCAAACGTTTTTCCTCTGTTTTGCTAGATCAAGTGGTGATTCTCCCTGCCAGGAGTATAAAAGTGGGAAACATCCAATTTAAAAATAAAATGCAGTCAGAGCACTTTTGAAACAGAAGATTGGCAGGTAAAAAGAATACATTTAAAATCATTTTAAGCTACATTCTGGCATACTTTTTACTCTGCAGCTTATTTGACACCAAACATCATTCACTCCTGTTGGTCTTTTTCACTCTCTCATAACTATACATGAGTGGACAAGTAGAATATTAAATGGATGATCCTGAAAAATATGTATGTCCTGACACAGCAATAATTATTGCCTCTGGCATAACACATCAATGTTTCGCTGTTCTACACACAGTCTACTAGTCTGTAAATGAAAGACTGTGTCTCCCCCTCAGCTATTGACAGGCAGCAGAAATCAAGCAAAGAATAAGAACTCGTGACCCACTGGATCATGGAAAGTCTCCCAGCGTAAAGCCTGACTTCTCAGTTAATTCTCTGTCTTTTTGGCAGAGTGAAGTTACTAGTATCATGGAATGTTTCTATAAGGATTTTTTTCCACGAGCTTAATGTTCTTATACTCAGCTCAGTTACTGAAGTCCTAGGAAGAAAACGGGAAAGAATAAACTGATTGCTCATGTCCAACTTACTCCAAAACTCTGAACTTTTATGCTTAGCTTGTGCTTCACGTACTTTGGGTGCTAAAGCCAGCAATGGTCCATGCGTTCTCTTTCCCTACTTTCAGAGAGGACTGACAGACAAAGCAAAAGAGAGACAGAGAGAGAGAGAGACAGGGGCCAAAGGTGCCTACCAAACTGATTTGACTTTATTGCTTTTTAAACATTTAGGAAGAGAGCTAAATGAAAGTTATTGACTGGGTCTAAAATTATAGAGGAGGCAAGAGACAACCAATTGCAGGTACCTCCAGCTTCAGTTTTGCATTTGACTCCTCCTCTCTTCTACTGGAGTTAACTCCCCTCCTAAACAAACCATTCATGGAGGCTTGAAAAATGGCTGAATCCTCCATCGCTCGGCCCCCTCCTAAAAAAAAAGTGAGACAGGTACCAGAAACTGAAATTACCCAGAAAGGGCAATAATTACTACAGACAGAAGAGATTTCAAAGATAAAAAGTACAGTTAGCTACCTATATCCCATAGAAAGACAATGGGAATTGAGTACTTAACTGTCATTTTTGCCTTTGAAATCTTGCTCCAAATCTCTAAAAGGAGAGTAAATAGCACAGACTACAGATTATGAACTGAAGTTTTTTGCTACTTAATAGGATCGTGCACTCCTGTGTGAGAAGTTTAACTAGCAAAATCAGCTAAAAAAAGAATAACCTTTCAACTTAACTTGGCTTCAAAGTTATTTAGCCAGACGTTTAAGAAACAGATTAAGTTAACTCCATCCTCAATAGAAATGCCTGAAATCAAACTATGGTGCCTGCTTCATCACAAATTTAATAGCATCTTGAATTGCTAATACCTGGAAGACTCCAGAGATGCTGTTGCTTTAATATCACCTTACATATCCAGACTGTAAAGATTACCTGTGGACAAGCAATCCCCTCTGGGAGTTGATCTCCCAAGTAAATCCTGAAGTTGTCTTGGGGTCCAGCTGAGCATCCCTTCCACTAGAGGGCCATGAGACACCTAGGAACTGCCTAGATAAAAAGATTGAGGGAGCTTTAAAGAAGTCTTTGACTATGCTTCTCATCACTGGCCATTTAAATATTTTCCTTGTATTCACAGGGGTGGTGGATGGCTGACTTGCTTAGAAAGGAAAAAAAAAAAAAAAAATCGGGGCACTTAATCTAGTAACACACTTAGTTTGCCAGCAAGCAATAAGGCTTCAATAATATTTTAAGTGTATACATAGAAAGAATAATCTGAAGTCATTACCGTAGGAAACTTTACATGTAGACTTCCACAGACAAGCCTACAGACACACTGCATAATCAAGAAACTACATCCAAAGTCCATTCAATGATTCATTAACAGATTAAAAAAAAAAATCTTCCTTAAACCATAAAAGCTCTTTTTTGTCTCTATCAGTCTCTAGCGAAAAAGGAGCTTCTGCTTACATTTAAATACAATTTGCAGGTTTGCTCCATCCCCAGTGATAAGCTGACTCCCTGTGAAATCCTGTCATCTGCCCAATCTGTTTACTGGTGTGGCAAGATAATTTGCTTAACAAAAAAATCAACCAGATAAAAAAAACCCACTCTACTCTGACTACTGAAAAGCAGCTTTCAACTCCAATTGTAGTCTCTTTCTCAAAAAGGAAAAAGAAAATATCTTACTACCAAAAGAGAAGTATTATTTTCTTGTACAGCATCAAGAGAATACATAACACAAACAGGACAAACCCACTTCTCGTATTAAGCTTTATTCTAGAATAAGAGTGCTATTGTTCATACACTTCTCAAACTACCATGCAAAGTAAAAAGAGCACCTTACTGAGGTGACTGGTTCCAGTTTGTTCCAAACCTAGGCAGCCAGCAGTACACGTCTTTCTAACACAGACTGCCTAGAGCGGATAACAAGAAGGTCAAAGCTCTCACCTAATATTTCAGCCACTTCATAATTTGAAAAAGATGAAGGGCTGTCAGCCAATGTATTTCTTTAACCTTACCACTATCTTGGGTCAATGCAATGGGATACCTGAGAAAAGGACTTCACTAGATAGTGCTGCAGAAATCTGGAAGTGACTGCATCAGAAAGGAGCCTTTCATGACTCCTTTTATTTCTGGGGAAACATGAGCCAGGCACTTAACAACTAGATTTTGGCTCAAAGAAAACTTTTTTGGTGAACAGTCAAAAGGAGAAGCACAAACCTGAGTTTCTATATACTTATAAAAATCAAATTCTTACGTTTCCTACATGTTTACTATCAACTAAACCAGCATCTATTATAAAGCCACTGGCAGGATGGCAAAACTGCCACTGCTAGAATGACTTTGATCCTCTGAAGGTCCTAGAAACCTGGGAAGGCATGCAAGAAGTAGAGAGTCCGCTGCAGAAAGTAGGCAGTGGTTAATGAAACCAGACACATGTCTTCTGGCATAACTGGAAAGATATCATGATCCAGCAGGTTCAAAAACCTATTTTTCTACTGACTGCTGCTGTCTGTCAATACAGAAGGAGAGACCATGAACTGCTTCAGGCTAGCAGATACTTTTTCATTTGGCCAAACATAAGAATTTTTATTATGGATTTCCTAAGAGTCCAAAAATTTAGGTAAGATGACTTTAAAACTCTAATCACACTCATCAGTCTGCCAAGGGAAGCAAGGTATGACACACTGATTTTTTTCCACAAAAATACCTTAATTTTTACCATTAGGTGGCATAGAAAAAAAAGGTTTTTTAATAGTTTACAAGAAGTGAGACTAGAAGCATAATTCATCCACACAACTGACCTTACAGACCAGGAATAATTATTATATGTTCACATCAGTATATGCAAGAGGCTAGCTGATTTGTTTTAAACACGTGAAAAGCCATGTGATTTTTCTATTGAATTTTCACTCACAATTACCAGTATTTCTGATACTCTAAAGTGGATGTAGGACCTAGAAAGCTAGCAAAATTTGACTGCACCCTTAAAAAGACTTCCATGCTGTTCAAGAAAATGGATGTATATATATATTTTTTTAGCATTTTTCTATCACTTGTGACCAAGCAAAATAGGCCCAGGCCATCTTATCAGTAGGGAAAACAGTGAAAGATTAAATACTTAATAAGTGTATTTGACATTTTATAAGTGTAGTTTTACAGCTGTATTTTCCAGCATAACCACTCCATCTGTAACACTCATTAAGTGGAAAATACAAATATTTGAAGAGAAATTGAGTAGACAATTCTTTTTCTAAAAGCGAATTATTCTCTGACACCACAGAAGCAGCAGCTCAGGTAGTGAAGTGCATCTAATTTGATATACAGAATAGCCTGGAAGCAATGGACAAAAACCACGTTCAACAGGCACACTGCTGCAGAAGCTCATAGACTCCAAGTCTATGGCAGAAATTCCAACAGCTGCTTGGTTGGTCTAACATATGCCAGGGATGGGCTCTGTTAGTGCTGAATCTAGCGTCGGCACTAACAGGTTCTGGTAGACTTATCAGGCAACTAAATGTTCTGATGCTAACAGAGCCCATTTTCTTACTTTATTCCTACAGGTATGTTTAGGGCCCCAACTTCCTTATTGCCACTGGGAGATATCCTAGAACATTTGCCACCTCTCTGGAAGAGGACAGAGATGTCTCACATCTCACTCCAACAGACAGCCACCCCAGAACTTCACTAGAAGACATTGAGTCAGATTTCCAATTTTGCACCCAAACGCATGGGTCTTCACGTGTGCAGTCCAATCGCATACCCCACTCCCATACATCTGCACGTAATCATTGGTAAATTAGTTACATGAGTACTTCTGAAGGTGCAGGCTTAGTGGTTATGCATCACATTTAGGAAAAACTGTTTCCCAAATCAAACATTAGTGGCACGGCTTTTGCTCCATCTTCATGATCCCGCTATACCCACAATAATAATCTATTCTTGAGATTTATCATAGGCTCTGTTATTTCTGCCTCAAACCACTTACAATAAAAACAGACCGAGTGTTTACCTTTATATTTTGAGCATCAACATTAGCTCCGGCTTCTAACAGAAGACTAATAACTGTAGTATTTCCTGCTAGTACAGCCCAGTGCAATGCTGTGTTTTTGTGATATTTGTCTCCAAGATTAACAGAAACATTAAATGTAAGTAGTAATCGGGTTGGATCCACACTAGAAAAGAAAACTCTTGTTAGATCTACAGAAGATTAACTCAAATACATCCCAACTTATTGCTAAGGAGTTCAATTTCTCTAAAGAACATTGATCAGGTACACTATGTAATAGCAAAGTGACATTTTTTGCTGATGATTATGAAAGGCTCAAATTCCCTTCCCACTAAAAAGCAGCCATAATTCTATTTACTTTTATTTTTTTTTAATTCTATTTACTTTTGTAGTTACTCAGTAAGACAGTTTGTTCTGAGATGTCATAAAACACATCTGGTATATAAAACTAACAGTATTAACAGATTTGTAAAAGCATGCACATGATTGGCAGATAACAACCAAAGTTCAAAACATGTTATATTTCCACTTCACATTCCAAAAGATGAAAATAAAACAGGATGATATTCACAGGTAGGTAGGTATTCACAAAAGATAGCCTATGTTCCTCTCAACAATCCATGCAGATTGGCTCTTCTGAGCAGGAATCTAATTCAGACAAATTTGCTTTTTAGAGAAGTGTCATTTTACACCAACTTTTCCCACTCATCTCCACAGGAAGATTTACTTTGTAAACTAAATGTTCATATCAGTGAATACTTCTGCATAATATCCTCCCTCTTGAATAGGACATTTTACTGGTTTTGGCTGGGATAGTTAATTTCCTTCAGAGTGGCTGTGTATGGGGCTGCGTTTTGGATTTGTGGCCAAAACAGTGTTGATAATGCACACGTTCTACCTATTGCTAGGCAGTACTTACACAGAGCCAAGGCCTTTTCTGCTTGTCACACCACCCCACCAGCAAGTAGGCTGGGGGTGCACAAGAAGTTGGGAGGGGACACAGCTGGGGACAGCTGATCCCAACTGACCAAAATGGAATTCCAGATCATTAAATGTCATGCTCAGCAATAAAAGCTGGAGGAAAGGAGGAGGAAGGGTGGACGTTCAGAGTTATGGTGTCTGCCTTCCCAAGTAACCATTATGCACAATGGAGCCCTGCTTTCCTGGAGATGTCTGAACACCTGCCTGCCCATGGGAAGTGGTGAATGAATTCCTTGTCTTGCTCTGCTTGTGTGTGCGGCTTTTGATTTACCTGTTAAACTGCCTTTATCTCCACCCACGAGTTTTCTCATTTTTATTCTTCTGATTCTTTCCCCATCCCACTAGCGGGGGGGAGGAGTGAGCGAGTGGCTGCGTGGGGCTGAGCTGCCTACTGGAGTTAACTCACAACAATCATAAATGAAGAAAGATAAAGTGGCAATTGTGGAAAGAACATTGACTAGTTAAACAAAAAAAACCCAAACCAACAACTTTCCAAAAAATCAGAACCAGTCACTACTCTGTGCCACTTAGTTAACATCAGGAGACAGTCAAAACTGCAGTGAGATATTACCTGTGTGTTCTGTAAGCTGCCCACATTAAAGGTGTCATTCCATTTTGATCCATCATATCTACATCCTAAAAAAAGGAAAAAAAAAAGTTGATAAGTAAGCATGCTCAAGTTCCAGCAGGTACAAGGTTTGCAATGAGAAGCAGTATTTTAAGACTAACCAACTGAATTGGAGAAAACCTGGCAAATTTTTAATACATAATAGAATAGTATTTAAAAAATGAAAACAGACATTAACAGCACCATTGCAAAAATACAACCATTCCAATCTATTTTTGAAACTAAGGAACAGTGATGCTGTATAAGTCTAGTCATTTCTATCTTACTATTAATCTTCCACATAAAAGATATATGTAGATGGTATAATATTTCACTCAAAAGCAGGAGAAAACTAAATAATGCACCAATATTTAATAAAATACTTGAGAAATTAACATAAATACCATGGTCTGAATGCTACATCCTACTGAACGCTAGCTGCATCTATTTTTTTCCATTTGCAAAGCAATTCCCCTTAGTTCACACAGTTCTAAAGGTATTTACATACCTGGATATCAAGTTATTGGATACCAGAAAATTTTTAAGTTTAAACAAAAGCCATTAACAAAAACAACCTACCGAGAAATAAAACTTATCTACAATCAAGTGGTGACTAAACTGATGGCTGACAATAAAAAAACCTCACATTATTACACTTAACAAAACACGGCCACAGAATGACAAAACAGCACCATGCAGGCAATTCTCTTAGATCCATCAGAAAGGATCCAGCATCTATAGTATTTTTCCTGTTACAGATCCCTGCTTCACTAACATGGAAGTTGGTAATTTCTAAACACAGTCAGACACAGACTGGAGACTCAAACACATTTGGGCAATTTCCATGGATGACCACTAACAAAATTACTGTTTTCCTTAGAGGCAATAGACCTATGTCAGTATTTCCCATGCTAGACCCCTCAGTCCTTACTAGGAAAACTAGGTTGAAAGTGTTTCAGTGAAGTCTTTTGCTACAGATACCACTGACAGAAACCCAGAAAGTGGATGAAGTTGCTTTCTATCACCCCCAGAATCATCATCTTTGCTCCAGCAGCCTGCCAAATGACCGGCACTCTGGGATCCCCACTCATGCTAGCTTGACTCAGGCAGGAGTTTTCCAGAAAATGCAACTCACTTCTTCCCAATAATTTCTTTTAAAACATCCCTAGCCTGCAGATACCTTTACATTTCTGAGTTTTTACTCTGTTGAGGAAAAAAAAAGTCAGAAATTACTCTGAGTAAAAAATTTAAAAAAAAAAAAAAAAATCACACCACGATTGATGGAGAGGAAAGAGAACCATTACTTTATTGTATTGTTTGTTCAGAAAAGAGTTACATGCATTGAGACCAGGATCCAAGCCTGCTTGCCCTCAGTACATGTATAGACTAGATCCTCCTGAGCCCATTGGCACTTAACCTCCTGATGTCGAGATCATGAAGGAAATTAAAACCACAGCCTAACCTCAAGGTCATTCATCCCTGAGAAGCGTGACTTTGATTCACAGGTCACACTGTGAGAACAACATATTTTGAAGATTGTACAAATTACTGTAACATGAACAATCACTCTTTCATCTTTAGATTTCATACAGAAAAGCAATTCTTTGTGACCAACAGCAGGGATCTGATTGCTTGGAAGCAGGCAAAAAGATTCCTTCAGTGATTCCACCTGACAAATCAAAACGACACTTTGCACACTAGGTGACACTCAGCTACAAGAAAAAGAAAAAATCCCACGAGCTCGAGATTATTTCATGCAGATAAATTACCTAGGCAGGCTACAGCTATTACTCACATTAAGCTCCGACGTAGGCTGGGGCAGATCCCTTTTCAAATGTACCAAGAGGCAAAGAAACTAAGATTCCCCTGCATGCTGTTTTATAAATGTAGCAAAGATGACGTACTTGTGGATAGCAGACACATGCTCTAACAAACCTCCCATCAAAAATTCTTTGTTATTCTGCCAGATCATTACCACAACCACAGAACAAGTGGGACATTTCAGAAAGAAAGCTCTGCTGCTGCTTTTTACCAAAGGGCTGAGGCAAAAAATTAAACCTTCAGCAGTGGGTACATATTAGCAGACTGTTCCTGCTGTTCCAGTGTGTACCAATTTTAACATTAACTTCTTTTTTAACTCTCAGTGACAGGTCAATCTGATAAGGCTCATGGAGAGCCATACCTGTCTATGCTGGTAGGACAACAGTACGAGCACTGCAAGAACCAAAGATTTCAACGATAAGTGATGCAATGATGAAAAACTGCTCAAGCTGCTGCCCTGTGTATGTATTTCAGGTGTGAACTCCCTGGACCTTAACTGGCTAATTTTTTACTTGTTTCTGACACAAAATAACTCTAGTTCTGAAAGAGAACCACTTTGCATATGCAAAGATAACCAGACATAATTCTAGGACACTAATTCAAGATTCCACGAAAAGCTGTTGGAGAGGCAAAAATATAAGGGAGAAAGAGTTTCCTGCATGGAAAGGACTGTAGCAACTATTTGGCTGCTTAACCCTACTTTCTGAAAGCAATACAGCTGACGAGGTAGGATTCTGAATAGCAGCTAGAGATCAGAGCAGTATTTAGGCTTACCAGGACATTTAACAAGCAATGGCCAAACCAGTACTGTGATACAATACAGTCTTTTCAAAAGCACAAAAAGCATCAAGAGGTTCCACTTAGAAGTGCATTCAATTGAACAGAAAGGGACCAGGAATTTAATTCTCTTCAGGACCATTACTGGTTATTTCACAGAGCCCAGACCTTCACAGAAAGACCCACCACACTCTTGTTCAGAATCCTATTCTCCAAAAGGAAAAGAAATCTCTTTCATACGGACTGTCATCCAGGAAAGGGAAACAGGCTTCTAAAGAGATTACATATTTAAAAGCAAATAGTAAAGAAGATTTATCAGGAAGGAAAAACGTAAGGCTGAAAACATTTCTTAATTTAGAAAAGACATGTCCTAGTTACTCACTAGAAGCATAGATTTTGTAAGATTCTTGTGAAATGAACCAAGTGCAGAGCTGCAGGCGGCTCACCAAGCAAGGTAACACACAAAACTAAACCTACCTTGTTCTTTCAAACAACAAAAGCTCTGTTCTGAATACTTCAGTCCATCAAACGCAGGGTCAGTTTTGACAATCACAAGGAAGAAACATACCTGGACTTATAATTCTCTAAGTAATGTTCTGTACGTTGGGTCTAGGGAATAAACACTTGGTTCAGTTTCTTACATGGGCCTGAGCCCAGTGGAGGGAACAATCCTCGGTGCCAACAGAGGTAATGGTGCTTAAGAGCCCTGCTCACGGACTGCAGCACCAGAACCAAGGCTGCTGGTACCACGCTGGCATCTCCCAACCTAGATGCCATCTATGCCTAGGCCATAGCTCAGAAGAAGGCCCTACGTAGCTCAGGACAGTAGTTAACACATAGAATTGCAACTCTGAGAATTAACACATACTCGATAAGTGATAGTTAAACTATAAGTACACTGTAATTTAAACTCAAAAATATTTCTTACAATGTGATTTTACCCTACTTTACAGTCACTCACTATCTGTGATTGAGGTGATGCCACAGGATGAGAACACATTATTCAACCATCCCACATACCATATCCATATCTTAACTTACTCCAGGGTGACATGTTTGCGTATGCTAGGCCCTGATATGCCTTTGGCATTTTAAGTAGCTTAAGCACAGTGTCAAGCAGTCAAATAGTACAAGCGTCAATTCTGAACATTTTAAAGTGCCCTCAAGCTCTTTTCAGTTTTTCTTTCTTGCATTTTTTTAAATAATGATCTTACTAAACTTGTACTGTGCTACAGATTCTGTTACTTGCTATCTAATTATATATATCTTGTGTACTTGCCCCAGGCTTGATTTTGACCCAGGCAACCTATGGATGCAAACAACATGAGCGAATTATGATACAGCCAGGTATTAGTCTCTCAAAATTCAGTAAGAGACTTGACTAAATAAAAAGCAACAGTTAGCAGCCACTGCTGCCTCTTGGCTGAGTAGTACTTGCTGGCATGAAAGTAGGTTCACTTCCAACAAAGACCAGAGGGCATCTGACCAAGAGTTCTTCCCCTGCACTACGCTCCAGAAGCCAGAGGGCTGGACTCGAGACTCAGATTGGAAATTGTACTGTTGGCTGCTGCAGCCCAGGAACAGAGAAGCAGCAACAGCTCTGTCTCAAAAAGGGACAAGAAGCAATTAGGAGCAGCTTCTTAATCCACCTGTTAGTTCTCTACATAGTTATGCAAGCCAGCTCTCCTCTGATCATGCAGGTCCACAGAAGCATCAGGATCAGAACTAACAAAGCACAACAGCCTACGCTGACCTTTATTTTGACATTTATTTAGTTGTCATTTACCACACCAGTACTACAATTAAGTTCAGAACAAGGGCAAGCCCACTCTTTGGATATAAGAGAACCTGGTCTCCGCAATGGCAAAAGGCAAAATAATTTTTACAAGTAGTATGTAGGGTAAGCTCGCAAAAGCAGTTCAGGTTTCTCAACCCAAATCATGGCATCACAAAGGAGGTGGGGGGAAAAAAAAGGAATTAATGACCTCATATGTACTTATTCAAGGAGAATAAAAAGTAGAATCATGTATTTCCCATAGCTTCTCCAGAAACCATGTAGTTTCTGGAATTGTATGTACATAGCTGGAGAACTATGAATTTAGAGATTGTTATCAAATGTATTGATATTACTATATTTTAGACATACAAATCAATACATAATTTCAAAGTTGAACTTTTTGAAGTGCTTCCAACTGTTAAAATTAATTCAAACTTACGGTATGGAAAGGATACCAAAATCATACTTGATAACATTTGGGGGATTTAATAAGAATTATCCTTTTAAAAGCTATTGATAATGAGAGCTGTTTCCAAGTTCTAAATTTTAAAGCAAGTTTTGTGTGTTTACGTATGTACACATGTCAACACACAGAGCTTCTTTTGGACTGAAGTATCATATGCGCAGATGAATAGGACAAGTCTGTATATAAACATGAGGACAAACAAACATTTAGAGGGAGATTTCATAATCACAGTACAACATTTTAAAGGCCACTTATACTTCATTAATGCTATGCTTTAAACAAGCTCACATGTTTAACATCTGCAAGATTCTTCTGGTAACATAAAAACCCACATACAATTATACATACACATGTACAGGTTTTGTGAACAAAATACAAAACTTGTTCCTGATGCAAAAGCATTTCTCTCCAATCATTATCTCTTACAAAATAGCGATGATATATGATCAGCCTTTTCTTGTGCCTAGCTCACTCTCTGTCATACGTTAAATACTGTTTTACCAAACAGTTCTCAGATACAAACTGCATACTGCATGGAGCAACATTTTTTTTTTACATGTATAGGCATAAATAATTTTCTGCAGCAAATTAATATTTGTTGTACACAGACCAAACCCACTGATTTCACAGTCACATTCTACCTGACTCACTTGCTATTTGAAAGAATAAGCAGAATACAGAAGTGTGAACAGCATTAGCAAGACTGTAAAAAGAGAGGAGTGCTTTGACCTTTCTATATGGTTTACAAAGCAAATCAAATTCGTGCTTCAGGCACATACCTGTGGGTGAGTAAATCTACAAATTATAATGCAGGGTGAGTAGCAAAAAGGTGAACATGTTTTTTGAGCGTATAGAATGAAAGATGAGAGGCAACGAGAACAGTAATGAATAGACACGCTATATACTCACTTTACAAATCTAGGAGTAACGTAAGAAGCTAGAAAGAAGGTTTTGCAGTGGGTTTTTTGTTTTGTGGGTTTGGGGTTTTTTGTTTGTTTGTTTTTTAATTTACACTCTCATGCAATAGTAGCAATAAATAAAAGTTGTGAACCGAGGTGTAAAAAAAGAGATGATCTATGACAATGCTTTGTCATTAGATTCTTTACCTGTGTATAAACTGATGATTCTGTGAAGAATTCTAAAATATTTGCTATCATTGTCACTGTTAACATCTAAAGATTAAATTCATTAGAAACAAAGAATGATAAAAGAGTTTCTGCTAGAATTTCCATATACTATACTAGACAGGTATGAATTCAAGCCAAAGTACTCAGACCACTGTAAGAGGAAATTAAGTTAGCTGGGTGCACATCAATACTGTGGTCTACAATAAAAGACGCTGAATTATTTTTATGTTTAGTCATGCAAATATTTTGCACTTCCCAAATGACAGGTATAGGTTTTAATTGTTTTCCTATTCTAATTTTGAGTAGAATCTATTTAAATATGTTATTACTTAAAATTTACCTGTCCCTTTGCTATCAGGTAAGCAACAATCGAAGTGTGTCCAAACTGGGCAGCCAAATGAATACAGCTACATCCTTCTCCATCAATTAGCGACGGATCTGCCCCGTATTTCATCAGCTGTACCACCATGGATAAGTGACCCTGTCTAAATGTAACAAAACACAGAAAACAAACAACTGAGTAACTATATACAGAAAAACTATTACAATCTGAATATTTGAATACAATAAATGTGTTTAGCAGTTAATTGCGCTACCAGAGCTTCCGCACTTTGACTCATATTTTGAAAAGAAAAAAAAAAACAGTTGTCATGATCTGATTCTGCAACTGCGTAAGCAAACTCATTCACATGAACAAATTCTATGAGCCAATGGATGCATCACATGCAACTGGATTAAGTGTGTTGTATACCAAAAGGCCCATCAAGAAAATATCCCAAGTTATTAGTTTAGAAATCTAGTCTACTGTGACTTCTTCCAATCCACATATGAAACCTGCTATTTTAAAATATGTACTGCTATATAATCTCACTTTTTGTGGGGCATATGGTTTATCTTTCTACTATTAAAAACAGTAGTGAAATAAAAATAGGAAGAAAAAAAGGAAAACTGAAGGCCTACACTTCCTCCACACTTCATTAAAAGCTTAGGCATCTTTTCGGCATAATGAGCACAGGCACATCTTTCCTGTTGATATGGTGCCTAACTATCAGCACACAGTTTCTGACATGAGCAAAAAGACCTTTTCAATCTGTCAGAAGCAGCTTCAGACAATGCTTCACAGGACAACAGATTACAGCTATGAACACCAAGAAATTTAATCAAGCTTTTGTGCTAATAGGACAGAATGCAGAGTGTGATCTATAACAAAAAGAAATACAGAAGCTAAAATCTTTAATGGAGGCTAACAAGTAAGTCCTCATCTTTAGTAAACAAATTATTTTGATACATTAAATGTTCTAAAAGCTAATTTTGTAAGTCTCCTTTTGCAGTCTACAGTTAAAAACATCAATATGGACAGTGTTCCTTTCCTGCCTGTTTCAAGGTAGTTGTCTGAAGAAGCAGCTACTGCTTGAAGGCTGTCTTCAATTTTCCCAGCCATTCATCTCTCTCAGACCACCTTCTACATCATAAATCTGATCTTAAAAAAAATTCCACACATATAATACAACACTGCAAGGACAATGTCACACAAAATCATCCCAAGCCCCATCTGCACAAGTGTTGCTGAACTTTGGAAGACCGACAAAAATAAGATCTCCAAAGTAAAAGTAAACCGACGTGACTGCAGACTCTAATTTTACTTTACTCTTTTTTCCTATCACAGCAATCATCATCTTCTACATCAGAAAGAGATAAGACAAAAACTGAATTATATGCTGAAAGCTCCTGTAGCTCAAACATACCACCTTGACAGTGTGCCCAGTTACCAATGACTGAACTAGTTCTTGTGCAACGTATTCCCAGAAGATGCAGCAATTTCATAAATCAATCAGTAGCAGATTCCAAGTTAAGAAAAAACACAGGAAAAGAAAATTCCAGAAGACTTTTCCCCACCTTGTTGCCCAGTGAAGTGGGGTAGAATTTAAATCTCCTCCAAGCTGATCAACGATAGCACCTTTTGATATATAATATCTGGAATAACAAAAATAGTAAACACTATTACTTGTCTTGGTTAAATATAAAGGACACACAGTAAGCATGTTTGATGTTATGTGAAGCAGGTAGTTACAGACCGGAAGTTCAGAACATTTCCTTGCCTTCATATAACCTTCCTTTTAAGAGGTCATGCATATACATTCCATTTTTTGCCTTGCTGATACGAGTTGGGAGAGTAGGGATGCTTCCTACTGTGTTTTAAACATGCTGCTATTTCCTAGTTTGGTTCTAAGGTAAAACAGACTATATATATATATATTTATTTTTTTTTTAAAGTACAAACTGTCCTACCACAGAAGTATTTAATAAAATGGATTATTCTAAAATATTTAGGGGTTGCTGCATTAAAAAGAATTATGAAGTAACTGTAAAAGAATATGCTGCTAGAAGAACAACATATTTAGAGAATTTTTGGCTACAATGGCAAAATTATATACAATTCAACTTGCAGCACGTATCATCACTGGAATGGCCCTGCTGAAGTCATTGTTCCTACAGCTCATGCTTATGTTAGGTGTTTAGCCGAGTACTATGATTTTTGCATACTTCTCAATTGTTATTAATCAAAGGACAAAAACATTTGAGTATTTAAAAAATACATCTAAATGATGGGCTAGAAATTTTTTTTCCCTCAAGAACATTTATAAAAGGATGAGCTACCTGTAGGAACAAAACAAGTTACCCATATTTCACTGCAGTAATTCATAGTCATAGTCATTTGTACTGTTTTTGTGAACTGTTTTCCTTGCTGTTTTATATAGGACACTACGCTGGCAATATTACTTTTTGTTTGTGAGAGAAAATGCACACCTCACAAAGAAATTAATGTTTTTTAAGAAACAAGCCTTCCCAGAAGGCTTCTAGTTCTTCAATCACTACCGTATAAGCTAGAAGTCATTACTAACAGACCTTTGAAAAGTACTATCTAGCTACAGGTTCCTAAGTGCTTGCACATTTCAAGTACCTGCGCCTGCAGACTTTTTGCTTTCAAAATACCTGTCAGGTATATATGAATCCTGCTCTCCCGCCCACACAAACTGTCCTTCAAATCTTCAGCACTGAGTTCTGGCACCTCCATTTCTCTAAGCGTTTCACGACATGGCAAGAAGAAGGGCAACAAACAGAACAATTTGAAAAACATTACTCTAAGTAACTACCTTCTTTTTCTTTAGTGCTTATTGATTCAGAGTGAAAGTTTAGAAACAGCCCAAAAGTCACTTTTAGGAACAGAAACTGAAAAACGCATTAGCTAACCACGTGGACTCTAAAAACATCTAAAGGAAAAGTCCTTTTATACAGTTGCTTTAGAGCCATCAGACACAATGCAGTACTTCAGCAGACTTGCCAAAGACATACAAACTGTTTTGTATGACAAACAAGATCTCTGATGGAGACAAGACAGCCCACTCCACTGGTATCCAACACCAAAAGAACAAAAGTGCAACATCTCTCTGCTGAAGTTAAGCTTTTGGATTTCTCAAAAAAAAAACTGAAATTTTTGGTTCTGTGTAGGTGAAAAGACAAGGCGTAGATAAGATAGAGGGACAACGTAATTTTGTTATTGTGAAGCAAAGGAGCAGCTACCAAAGAACAAATTTGAAAAAGACACGGAAAAGCTATTTAGTCCCCCTTGGGAAGAAGTTCCCAAGGAAATCTTGTCTAGATAAAAGACAGCACAGAGAAATTCACAGTCAATGCTTGAATCCATCTCGTTGATGTGACAGCCACTCATGGGGAGGTGAACATTAAACAGATTGTCTTCATTCAAACACTGGTCCCCACAGAAACACAGAATATGTTCTGATTCTTCTGAGCAGCAGCACTGCTTACGGGTTAGTAAGTTTTATTTAGAAGGAAGAACTTGCAGTTTGACAACTGAGAAAAGACAAGGCGTCGATCTCCTGCCAGATGGCGCACTGAAATAACATTTTATGTTTTCTTAAGGGTGTTCTTAGACTACGTTGAGATTTATTGCTGCATTTCAGTTTCAGTACACAAACAGATTGTTTGCAAAATCAGACTGAGAACTTAATCTCCTCGTCTACGTAAGTTTTGTGGAAGCAATTTTGTGCTTGGTGAGAATGTCCCTGGAGAAAGGAGGAACTGGGCCATTCTACTCTGTCATCTAAGCTTCCACACTAGAAGATGCCAGGTGTGCAAGTCCTATTCAAGCAATCTACTTACATTCAAAGCAAGCAGATCTGATAAAGAGGTCAACTTAAGAAGAAAATACTTCCGATCTCTACATCAGGATCACTAAGTCTTTGCCAGCCAATTGAAAACTGCCACAGCTTGTGTTCAGTGCTTGTGGAATCGAAGTGCATGCAGTCACTGTTGCTAGAAGGAGGAAAAGTAGAAGAGAAATCCTTGTCTGGAGAAAGTTCGACACATGGATTGAGGAAATGCAATCAACAGGTAACTGTAGAGATGTAACACAAATATTTGCATTTTTACAAAACTGAGTTGAAGACAGACCAATTGATCAGTGTCATGATGAAAAGAATTCCATTGTGGATGTCTGACACTTATCCCTGATCCTACAGAAATAAGAGAAGGTTCTGTAGGTTTCCTTATAAAATATCAATGGGCTTCACCAGTATCTACGCTGAATCTCAAGCCTCAAATAGACAGCATGAGGAAATACTAAAAACAAGCGAAGTCAAATTCTAAGCCTGTACTCTCCACAGATGACCTGCTAAGCTACATCACTGGGAAGACCTTATATAGTCAACACCCAGTAAGCAAGATGCTGAAATCTGGTATCATGAGAGCAGACTACTTATACTTAAGAGTCTATCCCTGTGATACCATTCTCACTAGCCAACATTTTTAATGAAACTGTCCATTGCACATAATAGGCACAAATAGTGGAGACTGGGGAAAGTTGTGGTAAGATAAAACAGAAAGAAAACCAGAATAATTTCATGCTAAGGAAATAGAATAATCCAGTGTCTCACAAAAGACAGAGTGAGAGAGCGCATGATATGCTGGGTAATATAAACTAAAATAAATCAAGACCATCTAAAGACAGAGGAACTTAGAGCATGAGAACTGCATCAGGAGAATTGAATTTTAGATACAATTAAACACATTAGTAGTCGCATGCACTCTAGTAAACAGCAGGAAGAAAACGCAATGCAGTATGTCACAGTGATAGAGACATATCAAAAAGGGACAAGAGCTTTGACAATGGCATTGAGGAAGAATTAGACACATTAGATTTAAGAACGTTCAATTGTCAGGGATCATACTAAAATAACTGGAAAGCGATATGACTGGTACAAGTTATGTTGAAGTAAAATTCTCAAAACAAGTTTCCAGCACTCTAATGTGGGTGGAGAGATATCCCAAACATATAATAAAGACCTCACTGGAAACTGAGATAGAGATTTAAGCACAGACTTCCATCTATCTGAATCTGATATTTTGATTTTGAACCACCTCCATGTCCAATATAATTGCTATAGCAGGAAATTGTAACACTCTTGGAGATGGGAAAAAAAAAATAGCTAAAACACAACATGAAATACTCGCATGCTAAAGTATTTCTTTCACAAATTTAGTTTCAAAAGACAACTAATGGAGAATTTAAAATTTGGTCCAATTTTCCTCTGTGAATGACAGAAAGTCATTTGGGTAGGTTTTGGGGTTTTTTTTAAAGAAAAAGCTGTAGAATACATAAAATGGTAGTGAACTAAAGCATTAAGTCATAATCAAGTATGACATAGGTAGATACACTGGACTGCAAAGCTACTGCAGAAACTATATATAATACATAAACATTATCCACAATGTGGACCTCTTTTTCAGATGCCTCATGACATACTGATGTTCTTAAAATGATGATAGTTATCTCAATGCCATTCACTTTTCAGACCTTATAAAGACCTATCAAATGAGATGGAATAGCTATAATACAAATGTGTCTTCCAACAGCTCAAATAAGATGAACAATTCATTACACATAATTCATTATGCATTCAAGACGGATAAAAACGAGCTCAAAATATAACAACTGCTTTTAGATGCTGTATTTTTCTTAAAGAAAAAACCGCAATCTGAAAAATTTTATGCATTTCAGTTATTTCACAGCAAGTTGTAAGAGCCTAGCCATAAAGACCCAGGACAACCCAGAAGGAAAATGGAACGAAAAGGAAGAAAACAATAGGGTTTAAAATGTACTCTCACAAAAAAGGTTATTTAGGTAAACCAGGGTCTTGCATCACTTTTGCAAGGGGCTCCTTTTCAGCGTGCCAGAAAGCACATTGGTTGCCTATCTTACAATGCAAGGAATATAGCAAATGCAGAATAATGGTTTCCATGATAAGCTTCTACCCACAATAAAGACATAAAACCTGTTGTGCTATCTATTGTGTATAATTAAAAAAAAAAATCTTTCAGAAACACTGAATTAATTCACAGAATCCTTTAGTTTGGAAGGGACCTTTGGAGATCATCTAGTCTAACCATCCCTGATCAAAGTATCTAGATCATATCATCTAGGACCGTGTCCAGCTGGGTTTTGGATATCTCTAAAGATGGAGAGTTCACAACCTCTCTGAGCAACCTGTGCCAGTGCTCAGTCACCTGCACAGTAAAATCAGCGTTTTCCGATGTTCAGACAGAATTTTGTGCATGGTTTTTAAATTTGTGCCCTCTGCCTCTTGCCTTGCCCCTGGGCACTACTGAGAAAAGTCTGGCACTGTCTCCTTTACTCTCTCCTCCCATCAGGTATTTATACACATTGATAAGATTCCAGTTATTATATACTACCAGGTATCCCAGCTGCTTATATACATTGATAAGATCTTCCTTGAGGATCTTATATACATTAACAAGCCTCCTCTTCTCTAGGCTAAGAAGTCCAAACTCTTGCAGCCTCTCCTCATGCCAGATGTTCTAGTACCTTAATCATTGCAACCCTGCACTGGATTCACCCCAATAAGTCCATATCGTTCTTGCAAAGGGGAACCCACAACTTCACACAGATGTTCAGCTGCAACAGTTGAGCGGAGAGAAAGGATCACCTCACTCAGCATGCTGGCAGTGTTTTTCTTAATGAGGCCCGGTATATGATTGACCTCGTCTGCCACAAGGCTGCATTGCTGGTTCACAGTCAGCTTCCTGTCCACCAGGACCCTAAGGTCATCTTCATCAGAACTAAATATTTATCTATCTTTACCTATTTAACCTTCTTTTAAGAGAACTTCATCAGGACACGGAAAGTCCTTTAAAAACAAGATGAGAAACGTGAACCTGAGATCTTCTAGAAACTCAAGATCTGGTCTGAGAAAGGTGCTGGTGATGGACATACATGGGGAGAAAGTACTTAAATGTTTTGCATTTGTTATTATGTTTAAGTACACACATTCATTATTAAGAAGTTTTGAAAAGTGGACTGATTGAAGATGTACAGTTTATGTCAAATATTCTAGAAACTTGCTGATTCAATAATATTTTGTGTATTTAGACTTAATTCCATGTACTTAATTCATTGTTTTGTTACCGGTAGAGGGGGAAAAAAAAAACCAGAGATGTTCTATACACTCCTGATTTGTAAAACAGCAAGTACTAAGAATTATCCCTTCAGGATTTAAGCTCTTCATGTTCTGAAAGATAATTATAGGGTTTAAAACTTAGTCTCAAACATTATGCTTCAGATCTTATAAAATTAAAAGCAAAAAAATATGCCAAATCCCACAGCTCCCACTATTAAAGACTTTATCACTTGAAAGGAGAGGTGCTACAATGTTACCTGTTTAACAGCTGTATTTTTAAATGGCAAAGAAGTTAGAACTTCTTGAAATGCTGAATGAAGTAGGAACTGCCCCTTGCATCATATTAATCTTGCGTATTCCCAAAAATTCATTACCATCTAGCATCAAACTTCCCCTCCGCAAAAAAAAGAAATTTAGTATTTCAACAAGCATACATTAGCGTAAAGAAACTGCATGTGCAGCTGAACAGATGTTCCACAGGTTTATCTCATCTGAGAAGTGCCTGAGCTTGACTTCTGGATATTTAATGGGTTTTATTTCTGTTAACTGTGTCATCAAAACAGTGCTGTCAAAATGCAAATTAAGTCTTCTAACTTCTCCCCCCTCCCCCAAATTTCAAGACCAAAAATGGAGATTTTAAGAGACTTAAGATTATTTAAGACCTTAAAAAAAAAAAAAAAAAGGCAACATTTTTAAGGACATGATTAGTTTATGTTTAAGTTAAANTTTTTAAGGACATGATTAGTTTAAGTTAAACTGTAATACATACTTCACCAGATCTATCCTGTTGTTGATTGCAGCCCAGTGAAGAAGCGTTACGTTTTCTTTGTCCGGTTGTCGTACATCATAACCTGCTTCTACCAACTCTCTACATCGTTCGTATATTCCATACCTTGAAGAACAAAACAAGATGTTTCAAAGTTCTTCCCTTGGATAAAAATGCATTCAGCAAACACCATACTTATGGTCATAATACAAAAGCTTCAACAGAAGAGAAATGAAGAAGAAACTTTACTTTCTGTTTCTATATGATTACAGATCTCTTGCAACAAAAAGCTTCCAGTGGCAGAAGTTATATTAACCAAAACAAGATTTTACAGAAAACTTGTCTCTGCAGCAAACTATACAGCAGAGCAAGGTGAAATATAGATCAGTATTATACCAAGTATAAATAAAACTCTTCTCTTTCCAGAGACTCCACTACTTTTCTTTCTCCCACTTCTGTTCTCCTTCCTTTCCATCTCTTGAAGAACAAAAGAGCTTAGCCAACTGATCTGACAGTATATTCCTAAAATTCAGCAGATGACAAGATCATCAGGTCAATTACAAACACTAACGGAGCTCAAACACCTCCTATGTTTCTTCTCAAATAACAAATAGCAATTTTCCTTTTTCCTAAGTTAGTATCTCTTTTTTTTTATACCATATCAAAATTCTATACTTTGGTATGAAATTAATTCTTTCATTAAAGATGACTATTAAATGTGAGCAACCTTCATGTGAAAAAAAAATTCTGCATACATTTTGAAAGTTGAAACAATTCAGGAAGCATAAACATCACTTAGGCATCTAATGTAGGACTGACTCCAACATTAAATGTTTGTCTTGATGCTTACACTGTTTAAGCACCCATTTTCAGTGGCAATAAAAGCGATGCAGAAAGGCAAGTAAAGATTACATTTCAGTGTCTGTACAGGGAATTCTCAAGACTCAAGGAGGAGACTGATGCATGGGCACACCTTGAAATCAAGATCAATGCCTTGTGACATCCGACTTCTGCTAGAGCAGAACTTCAACAGCCTCTCGAAATTGGAATTTAAGTAATTTCCTTACACTGCTTCCATGTTCTACTTTCTCCAGAAGAGACAGCCTTAGACAACTTCAAGCTTCTTTGCTACACTTGATCAGCTTGCATAACTGATGTTAAAGCCTTTTTTCCAGGGGAGTTACCATTATTACTTTTTCTTTCATGCATTTGAATGGATTCTCAATCTGGACAATGCTTCCATAGTGAAGCCTCAAATGACGCTAACAAAACCTCAGGAATGCTTTCCAAGTCTATCACAGGCTTGAAGCACGTAAATTAGTTGGACGCTATCAAAAAAGAAGTACTAGACATAACGGCCTACTTAAATCATGTTGTTTTCAATTTCTTCGGAAAGTTGCATTAGAAATTATGAAAAATGTTAGAAATTGACGTCATACCTATAATCCTTCCAAATATTACAAAAGATCAGAACAAAGACTTTTGCGTGCAGTACATACCAATTGGCAACAAGCCTGTAAAATCTGGTCCCTCAGACTGAGTAAAAATATAAGAGTCATGAATAATTTTGATGACAAAGCTTTGTTTACGATCAGCTAGGATGGAAGAAGAGATTTGGTTAAGACTTAAAAATATGCAACCCACTAGACAAGATACACATACTCAGACAGACATAACTGCCAGGAAAACTGATAAGGTTCTAAGTCTGGCCAATCTTGAGGCACACTCTCTCTCACATCCCAGCCCAGATCAGCAGCGTGGTCTGACGAGTGCGTATTCAAATGGCTTAACATGTACCATTCCTGACTTTGCCCCCACCAGCTGAAAGGGCCACTGAAACAGGTTAGGACTACTAAAGTTGAGTCAGCCAAGAACAAAGAGTGAGAAGAGATGGTAGAAGAGATAGGAGAAAGAAGGACTTCTGAAAGCAAGACAGCAAATTCTGATCTTACTGCAGTACAGTATCACACTAGCATGTTACAACATCTGGAGGTAACTTGAAAGTGATTCATATAGAATAGCAAAGTCCCCGTTTGTTGATGAGCTCTTCTACTCCAGTCAGCTGTTAGGACAACCCTTCTACTGTAGACAAGCCTGCTGCCTTCATTTAAACAACTGGAGCCACAATATAAGAAATTATTGACCTACAGCCCTGCTATTAGGTTTAACAGTCACCAGCTAAAAAAATTATACTGCCTACAGCTGAATTTAGCTGACTCTCATCCTGCTTAAATAAGTAGTACTACACAACAAGCAGGAATTATGTTAATAAAATATTCTAAGTTACTGAAAAGATACAAAGAACACAAGAACATAACAATGCTAACTTTTATAAAGTGTAAGAGGCAATCATGTAAACTTTTCATGCAATGGATGAGGAAGTTCCTTACACATACTGGTTTTGGTTGAGATCAAGTTAATTTTCTCCATAGCTGCTCCTATGAGGCTATGTTTTTGGACTTGTGAGCAGAACAGTATTGATAACACACCCCTGTTCTCGCTGTTGTTGAGCAGTGTTTACACAATGTCAAGCCCTTTTCTGTTTCTCACGTCACCCCACCAGGAAGTAGGCTGGGGGTGCACAAGGAGTTGGGAGGGAACACAGCCGGGACAGCTGACCCCAACTGACCAAAGGGATATCCCACACCATACAATGTCATGTTCAACAATAAAAGGTGGGCGAAGAGGAAGGGGGACATTTGGGGTTGTGGTGTTTGTCTTCTCAAGTAACCGTTACATACAATGGAGCCCTGCTTTCCTGGAGATGGCTGCAAACCTGCCTGCCCATGGGAAGCAGTAAACTAATTCCTTGCTTTGCTTTGGCACGTGGCTTTTGCTTTACCTATTGAACTGTCCTTATCTCAATCCACTAGTTTTCTCACTTTTACCCTTCTGATTCATTTCCCCATCCCACTGGAGGGAAAGTGAGCAAGCAGCTGCAACATTACTACTGGTCAGCTTAGATTAGTGTCCTGTTAAGTTAATTACACAACACAAAGTGAATGTCCTTGAAAATAGCCTCTGATACCTAGTCAAGTTTTTGTTACACCATGCTACCAAGACAGGTATCACCAAGCAGCACTGTAACAGTCTTGGGGGAGGGCAGGCACATGGGGATGTTTGTTATTTGGGGTTTTGGGAGGTGTGGGGGTTTTTTTAGTTATATTTAAAGCAAAATGTGATGTTGCTTTCTGAAGAATTTTAAGAGCTATGAAACTGAAGGAGAGCTGTGGCAAGCATGCAAATAGACTCTGTAGCCTGTTGACGCAGAATGCTGCTGCCAATGCCCCTGCACAAGTCCTGACGGGATGCTCTAATTAAACTCCACTGATGTTTACAACTACCACCCTCTAGAATTCACCCATACACTGCTGTGAGCCCCTGGGGAACGACTAGTGCATGGGTTCAGATAGAACAAGGAGTAGAAGGAATGGATTCCTTATCTGGTCTTAGCATCACAGACTTCCCCTCCTCCCCACTGGAAAGCAAACTTAAAGTCACAGGTACTGCCCATCATGGGCCACAAAGTAAATCATGGAGTTCTGTAATACCTCAGAAGAGCCTTCCCAGGAAAACAAAAACACTTTCCAGAAGTTAAACTCAGAATGAGATATACAGCAATTTTTTAAGTCACCATCAGTTTGTTCCTAGCAATTTATTTTGGTATCTTGAACTCAATCATAACCAATTACAAAAGATGTAACACAGGTTTAATTTAATAACTCTTCAATTTATTAAATTGTCACAAGAGAACTTAACGATCTAGACAGACAAAATGCACCTGGCAAAAAGGGTTAGGAATTTACAACAATTTGCTCTTCTTCCTGGAAAGAGCAAGCTCTCTACAATTAAATAAAACATTGAATCTAATGCAGTCATGGTTCTTGAGCTCTGTCCTAGAAATGCAGCAGTCTCACATACATATAGTCTTCTTCCAGCAGTGTGCTGAAGCTGACTTCACTTTGCCTTCTCCAAAGGGTCATGACGGACTGTTAGATTACAAAATGAGAAAATCACCTATTTCAGACACTCCACATAATTGCACTCATAATGTTGTTGAAGGGCTCTACGCCCTTCAAGAATGAGGAATGGAGTAAAAGATTCAAATCCTTACAAGAGGCTGCTGTATTTTCAAACAAATTTTCAGCATCTGGGATAATTCTAGAGGCTGATGCTGTAAACATCAATATGGAGTATAATTAAAGCACGCTGTTGGGCTTGCCTTCTTCTGAAAGAAATGGGACTAGTTCTGCCAGGGCAAAAATACCAATGTGCAAGCTCATTTCACTACCACACTACCACTACAAGCCATTTCAGTAACTAAACTGCAACATTTTACTGTCGTTGAAAGTTAAAGATATTCTGAATTTAATACTTTCAAAAATAGTATCCTAGAAGCCTTTTGCATTTTAAATATATAATCCATTTATCAATCTTTTGTCTGCAAGCACACTGAGTCGTGGAAATAGACACTGCCAGTTTTGCTGTATGATTAACATAAAATTTGGCCACAATACTAGGAAGGAATCTCTCTTCAGTGAGCACATCACCATGCCAACAAACAGTAGGTAAGCCAGGAGCTCACTCCCTCATCTTGCTATCATTGCAACTCCAATCTAAGCTCTTTTAACTGGAAACGCAATTAGTAGAAAAATTATCTTTTTTTCTCTTTTGAAGTCTCCATCCCATGAATGGTGGTGGCTAAATACTAACAAAGCCTTTAAAACATTCTCATGTTTTTTGTGTTAAACAGTAAGATAGTTTTGTTTTCAACAGCAAAAGGATAACTCAAGAGCTCTTTAATGAGCCATTAACAGTGATGTTGACAGACAAGAGAAATTCAGCTCTTGTGTATGTTCCAAAGCCTCAAATTGTCTAGACAGTTGTAGCTATACTGTTACTGTGGTTAAAAAAAAAAAATCCCACCCTTCCACATGAACTTCAGATACATTTCGCTTTCAGCAATATTGCTAAACTCCAGGGGCTCAAATGAGCAGGCATAAAGAATGTCTGCCTGTGTCATGGTCTGCCCATCCTCTTCTCTGGATAGCTGAAAAAAAGTCAGGAGTAATTGTCACTTTGGCCAACCCTCAATTTGAATTATTCCATATGTATCCTATTTTTTTTCTTATCAGTTACCATATGAACGAAGAGAAACAGTGAGGGGAAAAAAGCATGTTCTTTTTGTATCCAACATTTTTTTCCTGGGCAAAATTCAGCATATTTCATATTTCGTGCTGCACTATTTCACAAAGCACACGACTTCATTTTGAATGATCTCAGTGAATAAAACAGAAAAGTTAATCATGCAATAATGAAATCGTAACACTTGAGCACAAGGAATCAATCTTCCAGAAGTCACAAAAGCACTTAATATCATTAATATTTAATAACCATGTTCATAATGGTTATTTAACATACTTTCAGCATAGCTGGAATTTATTCAAGTTCGCTACAAGCCAAAGGTGCCTATTCACTCTACAGAACTGAAAATCATGACACAAGGATTAACGTGTCTCAGATTTTGTTATCCTAGTCATAATCCATCATGCATTTCTCTACCTGTGAACATTAGCTACTTTTCCTTAGTTTCACGGCTTAAAACATTTAAAACAAAAGGCAGCAACTTTATTATGTTAACACAGTACCCTTTTCCCAAGACATCACATTCAAAGTTGTGACTCCAGCCTTGGATGACACAGGGCTACCCGTGTCAGAAGAGATGGAAATAAACATACTCAACATATCACCATTAAATTTCACTTTTAAATCACTTAGGACTTTTTTTTTTTTTTAACAAGACTCCATTTCCATGCAGTTCAAATAAGAGGACTGAGTATCACAGAGAAATGAAAACAGTATACAGTCCACCCTCAGATTTTGTAAAGGCAGAAGAAATTCAAAGACTTGCTATGCAGTCTTAAGTGAAGTACTTATTAAGTATTACTATGCAATGTTCCTCTGTTGCAATAGCAAAGGCCAGAATGAATGTTTTTTACAAGTGCTTTGAAAACAGATTTTCAAATACGTATGAGTGGCCTGCTTCTTTTTTCAGAAACACAGTGGAAACTTCGTATGAACCAAACTGAATTTCACTATACACGAATACAAGATGTCAAGAGATTATGCACACAGTGTAACAGCTGCAAGATAAAGGGCTAAGACACTCCTACTTTTAACACTACCTAGATGCCCTTGGATGCGTTTATAACAGTCAGTGAAAAGCCTCCTTTATATCAATAGATATTAAAACCAAACACTATGATTCTTACTCCACCACAAGTTTCTGCAAAATAAACGCAGAGAGATTATTTTTGATATAAAGCATGCCTAGGCCCTCACGTCTGTGGGAGAATTTATCAGGAACATAATGGAGAAAATACAAATACTGATAAACCCTTTGCAACAAGAACATAAGCTGAACTGCTCTTTTCCATACAAAGTCTTAATTTGATTGTAAGAGGTTATTAGATTTATAGCTCATAGTGTATGAGCATATTAATTAATAAGTGTCCAGTCTACAGACTACAAAGATAAAGCACACACACAGTTCAACAAGGTATCAAACAACAAACAAGTACTTCTGGAAAAAAACATGTGGAGCTTGCAAGCTCTTATTTTCCCTTGCTGAAAAACAAAAGCAAATGCATTATTTTACTAACATTGTTCTATTTCTCTGTAATCAAGTGCCAATAAACTCAACATCTCAAAATAGAATTCTACATTCAAACAGCATATATGAAGTATAGATGAGTTTTAAACCTCATCACCCCATTTTTCATTATCATCAAAGATTAAGGAACTATGTTCCCCATTTTCATGTATATTGCAACAGTAACTGGCTGCTTGCACAGGAGAAACTTCTGATATGCAGCATATCGAATACTGTTTCAGAACAATTATGAAAAAAATTAAAAGACTGACTAGCTACTTACATAGCATGACTAACTGCTTCCTGCTTGGATTATCACAAATTTAATAGCAAACAATTCTATGCTACAGTGAAATGCACTTTCCATCTGTCAAGAAGCCTACAATTTAAGTGGTCTTACATGGAATGCCAAATCATTTTGGACAACAGATCAGTTTGACTTTGTTGTTGGTGGTGTTTTAACAGAGGAAGATAGCAAATTATAAAGTTATGTATCAGACCATTCTCAGGATCAACAGAATTTCATTTAACTAATGGTAAGCACCCCAGCTATCATTTAACTACATCACACTAAAAAAAAAAAAAAAATCCATTATATTCTTTCAGGGAAGTTTTGAAGTGTTCTGGGAAAAAAACCAAAACAAAACTTCGCTGCCCATCCCATGCTGAATGCCACATATCTGGACACAGACCAAAAACCAAACCAAAAAACAACAAACAACCAAAAAAAACCTCCCCAACACCTAAGCTAAGAGAATGAAAATAATTCCTATTCTATTTTGCTACCTTTTTTTCTTGAGCTTTACTGAACTGCTTGGGGAGGGGAGTTCTGGGAGAAAGATGAGTAGCCCTTTTTCACAAAACTTTTTGTGGCATCTTTCTTACTTTAGCATTGAACTAAAAAGTAAAATCAGCAGATATTTTAATCTAAGTGAGTATTGATTTTTGAGGACAAGTGGTAGAGGATAAAATCACCTATTTTTCATACACTTAAAAGATACTCACTTTCGTAGAAATATAACAACTACATCATTTTAATAGGAACTGTATATATTTTTAATACCATTGAATTAATAAATTAGCAGCATTATTTATTTTATTGCAAGTCTTATGGTATTTGTCAGGTTTATTTTCTGCCTTAAACTTCAGAGATTTTTCTCCCTTTAAGTCTTCAAATCATAAAATAAAGGTGAGTTCTCCCTCTAGTGAGGGAAGTTCTGTCTGGACACCACAACTTGATTACGCACCCATGCTGACGACCTCCCTTCCCTTTGATACTAGCCATTAGGGCTATGATACTAAACTACAGTCCTCTCTGGTGAGATGCTATCCTCTCTGTAAGTCTCATCTCACCATGACTGTGAAGGAACATAACTGATAACTCACAGCCCTGTTGATGCATTAAGCACACAAGAATGGAAGCAGGTAGTGTGCAAAACCACTTGTACTGTCATATTTCCATGCTTTTAAGAAGCAGCTAGTTAGATGCTATGCCCCTATTTTCATTTCTAAAAATACCCTGATATGAGGATTACAGGTTGTAGTATTACTATTGAAGTTTTTAGAGCAACAATTGCAGAGACAGTCAACATCTATTTCAGGATGTTAAACCCCTCACAGCTCAAAACAAAAAATGAAGGCAAGTACGTACTTCCTAAGCCTAAATGGGGTCTCTGTCAAATGCTGAGCTGCAAAGCTACTTTCAGTTGGAGGAAATAACTTTTAGGAAAAAAAAAAAAAAAAGGGGGGAAAGAAGATTTTTCTTTTAAGAAAAAGGAAATCAGCTCAGCCAGATACATAATAGTTTAAGCACTCAAATCAACAATAAAAGAAAAATAAAAATCTGACGAAACTCTATCAGATCACTGAAGAAAGGTGACAGCAGTGGTTTCTGAATGTAAAAAATAGCAAGCTACAAAGTAGCGTATGACAATTCTTCAGAAAGTCTTGTGAATTAGTACGTACTACAGGACTGTGCAGAAGACTGTATTATTCATCTGCATTAAGAATGCAATTATTAAATTTGCACACAGTTTACTCCTACAATCCTTTCTCAGCAAGAGACTACTCAGTTTCATAGCAGCGCTGACAGTGTGGAATTAGAGACAATGAAGGAAGTTACACAGACATACATTCCTTCTAACTTATAAATGATGTCAACAAATCAAGGAAACCCTCATGTTTGCACATCAATGTTGCCCACTTACATCTTAATCATCACCTACAGAAAACAAACATCAGTACCAACAAGAAGAAAACCATACATTCTCTTCCAACAATCTGTCCAGCAACCACATATATTTGCATCTTACAACAATTTCTCCCATATATTTTCATACAATGCTCATAAATGTCTTAACAGTAATTTGGTAGAGTTCATTTCTGAAATCTTCTACTCTGTATCTACAAATACAGTTCACCTTCCACTTTATGCAAATAAAAAATCCATTTCACCGTTTTTAGCTAATACAGTCAAATCTAATACTCAAATATAAACTTACTGTGTGGCTTTGACAATGTCCCAAGTGCTGTAATCATCAATGTGGCTTTTCCGTCCAAGAGATTCACTATATCCATGGTTGTAATGGCTTTGAGGCTTTATTTCCTAAAAGACAAACTTGCTATTAGAACATCAAAATTAGCACTACTAAAGTTTTTCCGAAAAAAAATAAATTCCTATAAGCAAAACTAAAACCAGTACCTGGTTCAATATACTATAAAGCTTAAATCTGAGGATGGTAAGCTGACTGGCCACATTTCTACATTTGCCACTGTATTCCCTAGTACAGATTTCAAACACCTTCCAGAAAACACCACTGATAATAGCAGAGTTCTGCCAAATCCTATGCTGGGGTATTTTTTTTTTAGAATGCTAATAAAAAGTCACAGCTTTTTTCTTTTTTTTTTTTCTAATAAACACAACATAGCATAGCTGAAAAAAGCTATTGGCCATAAACTGACAAAGTCTCACTCTGCTACTACAAATAAATGTTATACTTCCAAACAGCATAGTCAAATACCTTCTAGAAAATAAATAATTGGGAGTTATTAATACCAATGACTATAACCTACTAATACTTTATTGATTCTTCAATCCAGTCTCAGTTTCAGAGGTGATCTATGTATTTTTAACTTCTGGGCCTCAGAAATAAATGGCATTATGGTGACATGTTCTTCACCAGATACAGCTCCCTACAAACTTAATTCTTTTGATGAAGGGCAACACTTCAATCCTTAATGCTTCACTTGGTGGAATTTATATTAAAACTCTGTATTGACAGATCATTAGGGCAGCAACACACCATTTTTCTTTACAAACTGCATGCATGTGAAAGTCAGCTCAGCAAGTTGAAAGTCAATGATGAATTTTATACCACTTCTAGACAATTTTCCATTTGCTACAAATATTATAGCTGATTGCCTCTGTGTATCAACCGTGCAATTCAGCATCGCTACATCAAGTGTGATAACTGGAACAGTGAAGTAAGAAGCAGCAAGTTGTCCAAAAGTTCTAATAAAATAAATTTAAATGCATTTTGAAAGTATGTTGTTTACTTTTACTCAGTCTTCCCCAACATACAGTTTCAACAGCAGAAATTCTGATACTTTAATCTGTATCTAGAAACACTTTTAAACACCTTATGAAAGGCATTTAATTAAGGTTCCAACTTCCTCTCAGTTATTAAAATGAGTGATGACTTCATCACTATATCAGGTTTTTTGTTTGTTGTTTGTTGTTTTTTTTTTTAAACAAAGATATCCTGAGTCAAGACAATTAAGATATAACACACCTAACCTTCACAAGGATTTGCAGTCACAAATTCCCACCACCTTCTCTCCCAAGAGGCAAATGCTGGCCCACTAGCTTAAGTGACTAAACGACATATTAGGACTAGGAAGACTCCCTATGGCCAAGATGAGCAGGTCTCCCATTTCTTGCATTCTCTCAGCTCTGCAATAATTTCTGCAAAAGGAGATGTTGGTCACAATGAGAAGCATTAGTAACCTCTTACTGTGTCCAGTTGTGGCTAGTCAGCCAGTGTTTTCTAGCTTCCTGTGACATTAACCAGCTCTCTGTTGACTACAAAGGGAGTTGAAACGCTGAGCCTGCATGCACACAAGTCAACTCTACCCTCTGACACTTAATCTGGAGCTTACTCATCTCAGCTGTATAAACACAATAACTTCCAGATAACTGGGTGCTAGAAATCAAGTCAATCATTACAAATTTTTCTCATTAATTTTAAAGCTATTTCTACCCTAAAATTATTACATGCACTAGCTATCTTTTAGAGAGGTAAAAAAGATTATTTTAATCTGAAAACCATATTTTAAATACCAATTTCCAGATACTGAAGTGCCACTTAAGCAGAAGTCTAAAAACTTATACCAGTTATAACCTTGGAGTAAACTATCAAGAAGGTAGTCTAGTTGCAAGTCCCAAAACTCTCAGTATTCATTTCAAAACCAAGTAACTTCAGTTGAGCATGTTTGTATGTTACATACAATGTACATTATTTCAGACAAGAAAAAAATTAAGATAAATTCTAATGCATTAAGTACATTTTGTAGTACTAAATTTACTAGTCATTTATACAGTTAGAACGTTCATGACATTTTATACATTAAAGCTCTAAACACTTGAATTTCTTGAAAGATTTTTTTTTTAAAACCAGAACATAGTAACACTGAAAACCAGTGCAAAAGTCTTCATTTTCAAAATATTTATTCTTGTGCATAGACTTTTCTTCAGAAAAATAATTTTGTCAATGTCACACAGTACCTAAATGATCAGCAGAGTGCATTTTTTCTTGACAAAAATGTTATTTTGTGGCATTCAATTTTTTTTCTAAGCCTGAAAAACTAACTAGATTAACCAGTTGAGCATTGTCAGCCCAGCAGGAAGGCTGCTCTGTTGCCGTCTCTACAGGAGAGACAACCTAAAAGTGTAACAGGGCATCTGCTGTTGTCCAAATCGCACATTACAACCAATTGTCTATCCAGAAACACAGCTTCACTTTGTATTTGAAGGAGCCAACAGTTTAACCAAACCTTTTCCTTTTTCCCCAGCTACTAGATAAGCCAGAGTGTCAAGATGCTGAAAGATACCAGAGAACATTACAATTTAAAAAAAAAAAAAAAAAGGTAAAATTAGAGAAGGCTGAATTCATTATTTTGTGCTACATGATTTTCTCTTTTCCATCATATCAGCAAAAAAAAAAGTAGGATTTATACCAGCTCTGTTCACCAGTTATTACACCACACAACTGCAGCAAGATTTTACATATCTAATTGGAATGCTCAGACCTGGAAAAGCTAAAGGATAAGTCAAGTCAGCAGAGGCCAGAACAAAAGAAATTCACTGTCCTGGAGGACCCTGATGAAGAGATAGTACTTCAGTGTATTTCTTAGCCTTCCACAGCTGCTGGAAGGGAAAAAAAAAATTCTCTTCTTGTTATCTAACGAGATAAATATTAGAAGCAAATTGAGAAACTTGGGTTATTTTTCAGGCAGATGTTAATTTACCAGGGGACAGTGTTTCTCTTAAGCTGCATTTTCCTGACCACTTCAGGCACACAAACCAGGCTTCTGTTCCCTTGAGCCTGCACTAGCTAGTCAAGAGAGCTGCCCATTTACAAGCAGTGTAAATTTATGTCAGCCTAAAGTGACCATAAAACCACAATCTTATGATACTAATGCTTTCACAAACTGTTTAAGGGAATACAGTAAAATCTTAAGTACTAATTATTAACCATGTAAACTCAAAAAATTAAGAGATGACATTCCTTAGCCCCTCCTACAGTTTGATACATTTTTTTAAAAAACTTAAGTAAAAGTAATTTTTAATCTCCTTTTGTACGGAGAGAGTCTCTGAACTACCTTTATGCTGAAACTTTGAAAATTTGTTATATTAATGCAAAATAGCCAAAGTGATTAAAGAGTTAGATTTGAGGTGATGGCAAACATGACTGCCTGACACAAAATGAGTACGCAAGAAAACTCTCCCTCTTTGCTTCCAGTACATACATTAGTAGTTACAATCCATTTGTTTAATATAAAGACTGATAACAAATATAAACTTAAAGTGAACCCTGTGTTTCCCAATCTACTAAGAGTTGAGTTTGTCTTTTACATTTAAGAGCAATTGAAACAATCCCTAAAATCCTAAAAGGTATATGAACATCACAGCCTCCAACATCATACAACAGAGTCTTCTAACCACAGTGTTAATTGCAGGAAAAAAGGATGACTTCCAATTTGCCTGAAGACACAAATACTACTCATATGGGAAGTAAATAATTTAAGACAAATTCCAGGACAGCATATCAAATCTCAATCTTCACCCAATACAGCCAGCTTTTTGCAGCCTGGATGCAGATTTCCAAGCTTAGAGTCAAAATTTATCATCTATGCAACTTGACAATTGCTTGTCGGCTCATAGCAGCGTGCTGGCTACTATCAGTGCCACTCTACAGAATATAACTCCTATCTGGCATTGTAAGTGCCTAGTTTATGACCAATCTGAAGAGTAACTTTTGGGTTCCTAAGTCAACAAGCTGCCAGGAATCAAGATAAAAGAGAATCTGGATTTTGTGAATCTCAGTAATACTCAATTCACCTGGCAATAGGTGATTTGGACCAAGTCACTGCAAACAATGCTGTGACACGCTGTGCTTGGCTGACAAGGCAAAATACGAAGAGAGGCAAGGCAGCAGCTGAGAACAGAGTCTACTCATTCCTAAAGAATTTTTTTTCAGGGCTTGAAAGTCCTGTACAGGGCTAGGGCACAGTACTATAAATGCAGGAAAGTAATTTCTCCTAGTTATTCTAGAGAGAATTATTTAGAAAGAAATAAAGACTAGCATTAAAAGAATCTAATATGGGTCTGGTTTAGTTGTGCACATTACCAGTAAACAGGAAATCAACTGAAGCAGGACACCATTATAAGACCTACAACAAAACAGGTATCTGCTCAAGGTGTTATCTCAACTTCTACCAAACACAGCTAACAAACAGTTTTCTTGAACCTTCAGCTTCTGCAGTTCCTATCAGCCTTAGGCATTTCAGAGAACAATTGTCTCTGCTAACGAAGCCTACTAGTTGATTGACTTATCAGGAAATTAAAATTGTTGTATTCAACACCGTTTAACCTTCCCAGATGTCATGGCTTGTGATGCAAGTTTGCACACAACAGCAAGCTGTGTGGTACAGTCGACACACTGGAGGGAAGAGATGTCATCTAGAGGGATCTTGGCAGGTCTCAGAGGTGGGCCCCTGCAAACTGCATGAAGTTCAACAAGGCCAAGTGCAACATCCTGCACATGTGTCAGGGCAATCCCAAGCACAACTACAGGCTGGG
>VXBL01008145.1:411100-424855 GCA_013400195.1 Aramus guarauna | reverse complement strand
CCTTCCAACCCAAACCTTTCTATGATTCTGTACGCATTGCTACCAAATACAATGGCTTCAATGCTGCCACAATAGGTGCAGGTGTGGCTCTCAGTCAGCAGAAGGCTACCTGAACCAAGCTGCCTGTGCCCAGGCATTACACCTCCTGTTCAGCCCCAGTAGGGCTAACTGCAGGGCTGTTACATCTGGGATGAGTTTGCCCAATATTAGTCATTCTGCACCATCAGCTAGGCTAGAAAGAAGTCATAAGTACAACATTCAGACAGCATCTATTTTTGGTGTGTAACAGAAGATTCAAAACACACAAAAATACAGATTACTTCCTCCAACCCATTGGACTGAAGACAAAGCTGTGCCCAAAATCCTATACTGATCTAGATTACTTGCCTGCCATTATTAAAGGAACAGAAATAAGCATTAAAAAAAAAGTGAAAAAATAATTATTTATATCATGTTTTACATCATGCCTTTCACAGAACTTCGTGTATTGCCAGTTTCACTGTGACTATTTGGCTAAAATGGTTCTCACCTAAAATAGGAAATAATGCATCTCCTCTAAATTCATATGCCCTCACACAAATTTTAGAAAAATAGTTAAAATCCTCGAGACTACTATGATTTTTTTAAACATATGACAGATTGGCAATAAAGGAAGCGCATAACATTTTGAACCTAGAACATATACCACATTCATAAATGGCTTCAACAATATTCCTAAGTGTTAAAATTTAATTTTACAATGATAATCCACTGTTAAAAACAGCTAATTCAAAGATGAAAAACTGAAATCCAAATACATTTATTTTTTGATATTTTGATCTCTATTGATAATGGCTCCCCCCCCCCCAGCTCAAAGTCAGGAAAACTAAATAGAAGTTAGTAGACGAGAGGCCTGATTTCACTGATTTTCAATAAGCAGATTGCAAACACCCATCTCCACTTCCTTCATCCCAATTCAAGGAGTCATTTCCAAGCATGACTTGAGCCAAATTAGCAGTTAACCATAGCTAAAAGAGAAAGGTCATCTCTCTGCCCACTCTCCCCCGCTGCTCTTGGCTCTGTGCTTCTGCTGCCTAACTCAAGCTAGCTTTGGTACTTGGAGCTGTGGTTGCAGTGAGCCCACTCCATTCATTAGAGGGGAAAAAAAAAATTAAACAAGAAAAAATTGATTCTTTTACAAGGACAGCAAGTTGAATCTGTTTCTCCTGTGAAAAGACAGGCTCCAGAGCCACTGGTAGAGGGAAAGCAAACGAAGAGAAGGTAGCAGGAACATTGTAGCAGCTGCCAATTGTTAATTTCACTAAGTAATCATGTAACAATACACTCCAGCTTTTAAATATTCAAAGAAGCCAGGCTGACAGGATGAAGAAAATAACGCTACTTCTAGAAACTGGTAGAGTTGGTTGGCTTGGAAGGTTGCAAGATTTTACTTATTTACAAAAATCAAATTTGGTTCCCCAATTACTACCCAGGGTCGCTCTTACTAGATGAGCTTACCACTTCAGTGACCATCCTTTGATGGTGCCCTAATCACTCATGTGCATCTCTGACTAGTTTGTCATTATTCATTAGTCACAAAATGTGCATATTGCTTGCACAGATGTGTAAGTAATGCAGGGTAGGAAAAAACTCAGAAGAGGGAGAATAAGGATGGGGGAAAAGAAACCACATGGAACAGGAGAAAAGGGAATCTTGTCCAGAAAACAGGACAGATGAGATGGGGAAACAGAAGATAAAGCAAAATATGAAAAATAACTCCAAAGGAAAAAAGGAAGAAGCACAGGGGAGAAGGGAAAGAAGCACAGTTCCCAAGAACAAGCACTGACAATACCAGCATTCCAAATCAGTTCTCCTCATAACCAAATGGACAAAGTTACACTCATTTTCCCTGAGTACTCAAATCTTTTAATCTTTTCCAATAAAAAAGCCAAAATGAAATAAGCTTAAAGAGAATTCCAAGAACAGTATTCATATAAAAACATTTTTAAAGTTACGCATGAAAGAATAAGATGACCAAGACTGAATTATTCTGAGATAGCAATTTCATAATTCACAATTATATATAGCAGAAGGATATTAATAGGTCGATATGCCTGCTTGGACATAAGGAAGGGAGGAGGGGAATGCAGCTTACAGCTGCTACACATGGCTCTGGTAGGCATTAACAGATGGCTAGGACTGTCTTTCCTTTAACATTACGCAATATTGCTGCAAGGAAGCGATACCATAATCAAAGTCAGACAGTCAAATTCTGAATGGTGAACAAGATAATTGACACTTAAGAGAAAGTACTAACAAGTTCAAAATAAGAATGTAGAAATAAAAGCATTACTTTCCACAAAATATTGTATACTATTGCATTTGTTTAATGCAACAGAAGTAGTCATAATTATTTTAATTAAATGACTATACTATTTCTTTATCTGGCTGCAGTCAAGAATCATGATAAAATTGGAAGTCAGTGCAACTAGGTATATTATTTCAGGGAAGCTAAATAATAAAATTATCTTCATGTATGTGTGTTATATTTAACAGGGATTATTGGAGGTTAATATTAAAGAATTCCTTCCCCTGTATTTGTGTGTTCAATTTCTCTGTTTTTCCTTCATCAGGATACAGTGCTTTTTAGTAAGCTTTCCCAGTTTTCCTCCTACTTTTTTAAAAGCACAAGAATCTATAAAAAATTTATTTATAGTATTTTGCATATTATAAACCCACATTAGTTTATATACACATAAATACTAGCCACTTATGCACTAGCATTAACAGAAAAATGCTCACAAGATAAGTACAAGTAAATCAATACATTGCATTCTTATAAAAGATACTCCTGGTATTTATTTTAACTTTTTTAATGGAAGTTCCTCTTCTAAAGTCTACAACAACTTTCCTGCCCCTACCCCTTCACCTAATTCTGCAATACAAAGTCCCAAAAACCAGAGGCTAAAGTGATCATATCTTAATTTTAGAGAAAATTACATTTAATTCTTCACAGGCATAAGAACAGCTTTTTCTTCTATAGAAACAGCAGTAAAATCCAGGGTGAAACCAGTAACAGCTAATCTGACTGACTGTTGATTGTCATAAAGTGGGAGCAGTCTGATCCTTCTCATATTTCCATGAAGTCCTAGCCAGAAAAAAAAGAAAAAAAAAAAAGAATAATCCCACAGAATAATCCCATAGGTTCCTCAGTTTCAGGAGCCAGAGCCTTCAGCAATTATGAGCTGTTTAGATTGCCTGAACTGGGATGATGCATGCACACCTTCACGTTTAGCTAAAACATGCTGGAAAACTTCCATCTAAACCACACTATATTCTTCATGAAAAAGCATGCAATACCACTTTTTTTTTTTTCCTAATCTTAACTGGTCATATTATATATCAAAAAAACAGTTCAGTGCTTGGCTTGCAAATATATACTCACCTTACTTGGACCCTTACAATTTATGCTGGGATTCTCCCCACCTCCTGTTACAGCATTAAATTACACAAAATAAGTATGACACAACAAAAAAACATCCCCCTTCCATTCAATGCCAATTCTGTCACCATTTTCTATTACTTTTCACATTTGACAGCATCCTATGAAGTCTGTTGGGTTTCCTCCTAAATTTCTGGCCTATTTGCAGTTTCTTGACATACCAATAGAACACATGCATTTACAAAAATCCCTGGAGAAGCTAATTATAGAATATATACACAAAGGAAGAAAATCTGTACCTAATACTCTGATCTTTTTGTTTTTTGAAAGCAACTTACAGTTTAAGTGGACAATGCTTTCTTTAAAAAGCAGTGAAATAGATTGAGAAAAGCTTCCTCTCAAACACGTAAAATACCTTTTGTTGACAGAGTTCCACCCACAAGCAACAGTCAGCCACCAGAGATTATAATCCCGCACGCTTTCCAATGTAGATCTAATTTTTTACATAACGACTTAGAGATGCTCAACTAGAGCTCATAATCCAACCACTCTATGCAGAGCTCAGAGATCGTGTGATTTAAGGCACAGCTGGTAACAAGTAAGTTTTGTTTCTTCAAAGCACACATCCACAACCAATGGACTGCTTTTAGTCATTTACTTACGGATTCACTTCAGTGCTATAATTTAGGAAGTAATAGCTTCACAAGAAAGCTTTTCAGAAGGCCTTGTATTTCTGCATGGTGTCATCAGCAAGTCTTATTTAAAACAGCTACATTTACTAGCATTTGTAAAGGGTAAAAGCTTAAAATACTACAGTTTAAAGCTTACTTTAAAGGTGTTTTTTTTTAGTCAGCAACTTACATCAGCGTGTACATACATCTTTTCTGGAGTGTTGCATTGTGTTCTCAGCCAAAATCTCAGGATTTCAACAGAAATAAAACTGTATTTTTTTCCAAGTGATCTAAATAGGTATGAGTCTCAGAGCCTATGAGCTTGCAGACCTCTCAACATAAACAAAAATCCCTGAGAGATCTAGCATTAGTAGTCAGTCACCACAAGAGCAACTTAAAACCATTTATGCATTTCACTCTTAAAGTGCTACATTAAATTTTTAAAATGTACCAAAGTATGTATCTAGCTCAATCCTGATCCTCAACTACTTGGGAAAAAAAAACAACAAAACCAACAAAACAAACAAAACAAACCAAAAACCCACACTCTTTTTAAAATTCCCAGGAAAGGATATACTGAAAATTCTTTTTCAAAGATAAAGATTCTTCTTTCAATTTTCAAACCCAGTAACAACACATATGCGTAAAAAGTATACTGAAGGTTCTGCTTTATTCAGCAAGTATTTGCCAAAGCCACACTCAAATGTAAATTATGCTGCTTCGTGAGTTTAAAGCTAACTCGTCTCTGAGGAACAGTGAAAACATTAAATCAAGAACTAGAGCACTGGCAAGTGCACATGACAGAATGAGCAGTCAGTCTAGCTATGGATCCTCTTTTCTCTTCGGCATATACAGAAAAAAAGAAATTTAGTACAAGTTGCTCTCAGTCGTCCTGGAAAACTTCAATTCACCATTCCCACCACAACCTTGAACCTGCAAATGGGGCTTCAAATCAATAAACAACTAAGCAAACTCTCATTCCCACTTATGATAAATGCAGGCTGGTTCGTCTACCACAGCCAGGAAGCAGATGAAAGGTGTTTCTAGTCATGCCTATAGTCAGTTTTCTGCAGCACGAGAGAGACAGCTTAGTAAATCTGTGGTCTGACAGTTAAGAACAGCCCCATTCTATCCAACTCCTAATCCTCCAAACTGGTCACACCAGCTCACCATCTACCTTCTGTCAGTACTATAGTGCACTTGATCCTACAAGTAGGTTTAGTGAACTGGCTGAAAGTCACTCACTTTTTTTTTTTTTTTTACTCATCACTATGGGATGAGTTTTCTATCTATTTACTTTCTTGAACTGGCTCATCCTGGGACCAGACATGCATCACTGGCAGATGCATGCAGCTGGAAGCATTTAAAGGTAGGTTTCACTGACAGCTTAACCCTGGCTAAAACTGCCCTGCCATGAGAAGGGGTGGTCACACTCACAGTCCTGGCTGTACATTCTCCACTACCTCTTACCAGTTCTTACAACAGTGCGGAAATGGTTTCAGTTAGGTCAGGTCACAGACTCACAAAGCAAGAAGTATCCCAGTTCACCGACGGGCCACATAACTGCAAGAGCTAACCCCAGGAAGGGTAAGAGACTGTCTCTGGATTCCACCATGGCTTCAGACCAGCTTAAACTCTTTCACTAAACCACATCCTTCAAAGCCAGAAATACAGGTGTTTCCAAAGCACACACTGATGTCCTCCCTCTCTTGCTGCTGTGCTTCCTTGAATCATCTTCCCCTAATCTTCAGCAGTCTTCCAAGCTCTGACCACAGCATTCCCACTCCTCTCCATTTTTTGGTACCTCCCTCCTTACACAGACAATCAAGGAAACACTTCTAAAGACCTCAGGGCATCCTACAAGCCTAGGAAGAAATTACTAGATTTCAAAATTGCACAAGACAAATTGTAATCTAGTGTTACACCACATACTGGGCATGACAGGCCTGAGGGTTCAATTCAGCCAGACTCCCTCTGACTTTACAAAAAGCTTTCAACTTAGTTCTAGTCTCATTTGTAACAGACACCAGTGTTTCTCTCAACTACAAGGATGCTATGAAAGTAAAATCTTTAGCTCATACTGTCTTTGAAAAGCAGCAGAGAACAGTGCAAATGCTGAAATTATCCAGTTTTCAAGCGAACATTTTCCTCTTTAATTCCATAAACTGGATTCTGCAAAGTTAAAATGTAACCCTCTTCCACATTTATAATGTTTCACTACTTTGCTGAGCAAACAGGTAAACACAGTGAAACAAATGCTGCTGAAAGACTAAAATTCTGGAAAATCTGAGAGAAATAAAGTCTGTGCTTAACAAGAAAAGGCAAACTGAGTCAACACAAATTCAGATCACATCAGACATTTATCACTGATGCTTGAAGAACACCTGTCTCAGAAAGTTAGAAATCAATTACTACTACTTCAAATCAGAAGAAAGCATGTAGGAAAAAAAAAAGATTTCAATTATTGACAGTTTAAGTGTTTTACCAGATGCCTGAGAAGCCACAATGTTACCACTGAGAAAAAGTCCAGAGTGGTGAAAACCTGCATAGTTTACAAGGGACATGAGAACAACTCTAGAAAAAACCCAAAATCTTGTAAAAATGGGAGAAGAAGCATTGACAATGAACATGACAACTTAGAAAAATACAGAAAACTGAAAGGCAAGCAAAAGGATACAAGACATCCCTATCCCTAGAAGGGCTGGCAGCATCCTAAGAAGAAAAGAAATGGACAAAAGTTGTCAAGATTATGACATAAGAACAATAGAACTGTCAATAAAACAAACAAACAAAAAAAAACCTCACAAAACCTGAAAGTGTTCAACAAGTGCAGAACAAAAACAGCTGAGGGAAAAGGCAGAAAATTTAAATTATATCCTGTTGCCATGATAAAATGCTTTCTAATATATGACCGATATTAAACTTCTTTGAAGTACAGGTTGTTTAGGTCAACCATATAGTCCTAAAGATGTAAATACTATTCTTCATTAAGCCTGAAGAAACTCCAGTGATCTCGATAAAAGATAACATGGGTTATAAACGGTTACCATTAAGTTATTGCAAGCTTTTCCAGGTTTGATATACAATTAATAAAAAAACCCAAAGACTAGTAATGCTAAGTACCATGGCTTCACAGAAAAATAAACCCAGTACTTTCCGTTGATAAAGTAGTAATGGTCACACACAGTTAGTGTCCAAAGCGTTTTAGTATTGTCTCATATTTTGATTAAGACATTAGAATATAAAAAAGTTAATGTGGCCTGTCTTGCATGTATTGAAAACTAGAGATGAACAGGCTTTATTCTTATGATTCTTTCTGTGACTATTATACATACTGTCCTAGTTAGGGACTATGCTGACCAACAAATCTCTTGCTCTTTTCAGCAGCTCACATTTTGAAAACCTCAGGGGAGTGTCAATATGAGAATAGTATTGAGAGGACACTAAGCATCCCACAAAGCTTGTATTTTGACACCACCCTATTTCACAGTTGTCTGCAACCTAGGAGTAAACAACAGTTAGTTTTATAACAAATTTTATAGTGGGGGGAGAAAGGGAGATAAATAATACCCTATTTCTGATACAGTGTAGCTTATATTACTTGGGGACAGTTTGGACAGGCCAAAATAAGGTTTTAAAATACTAACACAAGCAAAGTCACATCTAAAATGAAGATCCAACTATCCAGAACACACTGAAAAGGCTTAGAGGTAGGTAATACCTGGGTACAAGCTTCCAACGTGATGCAGTTCCCAACAAGACCAGTACAACGGACTGTACATATAGGGAATGCTAAGTAAGAATGCTGAAGTTGCTTTACTACACTGCAACTGGCCCTGGTGTGACTACTAGAATAGCGCTCTGTTCTCAAGTTCACTACTATGAACTATTGCGCTCAGAGCAACGTCATGAAAATGCTGAAAGAATGAAAGAACACATCATCTTAATGAGACTCAAAAGGGTCAGTACAGCTGCAGACCATAACACCAGTGTAGGGATATGATAATCATCAGCATATTAAATAAAAATAGACAGAGCTATATTTGGATAGGTATCTCTCAAGATGTAATGAACAGAAACAAATTAAATTCAAACTAGAAACAGGTTTAAGTCTTAAAGAGACTAATTAAATTTGAGGGCAACTTTCCCAGCTATAGAGTATTATCTGTTACTGTAGGATTTTATTTTCTTTTTCATTTTGTAAGTACTATCCTGGCTATAAAAAGAATTCGTTCATTAAAAAAAACCTTCAAGGCCTGCATTAGTCCTTGGAGTGATCCTGACTAAACTACAGAGTAAGTCCTGTACAGGACAGCTAAGAACAATCTGCACCCCAATACAGCCCCAACAATCTCAACAGAATTCCACAGGGAACAGAGTTGAACTGTAAAATCAGGCCTTTCACTGGTATTTTAAACAGAAAAAAATAGAGCCAAAGCTATCTACTTATCTATTTTCTTCACAGCACCACCGAGGAATGCAAGGAGATACCATGCTTCTACTTCCTAGGTAGTTACAAATTGAACGAAAGAGAAACAAAGATAAAAACAAAGGTTTCCAGCTGAGATAATTCCTGCCAGAACCCGTAACTCTTAAAATTTTCTTCCAACTTCGCAAGATGATTTTTCTCTGACTTCAGAGTAAGCGGGGGGGAGGAAGGGGGACGGGACAACCACCACCCCCAAAAAAACCCCAACAAACCCCAACTTCCACAGCCAAGATTTTTCTAATGACAAAAGAAATCTGTAATAACCAATAACTGCCATCTCTCTCAAACATGTCCCACACAACCCAACGACACTGGTGAATGCACTACACAGCAGTAAGAGAACAGAGCTTCCTCCCCAGTAAGAGTTCTTACCATTTAAGAAGAGATGCAGCTCTGAACAGCTGAAATACCTTTGGCAGTTCAGGCCGTATTAGGCCACACATCAGGAATATTTTCCAAACAAAAAGGAGCATTACAAACAAAATCTATTTCCTAACTATCCTCCCCCCTTGGATTTCAAAATAAAACATCCAAGCCTATCATCACCTACCTGTGGTGGGTTGACCCTGGCTGGGGGCCAGGTGCCCACCAGAGCCGCTCTATCACTCCCCTCCTTCACTAGACAGGCGAGAAAAAGTATAACGAGAAGCTTTGTGCGTCAGGATAAGGACAGGGAGGGATCACTCACTAATTATCATCATGGGCAAAACTGACTGAACTTAGAGAGGAAATTCATGTAATTTATTACCAAACAGAACAGAATAGAGGAATGAGAAATAAAATCAAATCTTAAAACACCTCCCCCCACCCCTCACATCTTCACTCCTGGCTTCAAACTTCCTTTCCCCAGGCAGCAGAGGGGGACGGCGAATGGGGATTACGGTCAGTTGGTCACACGTTGTTTTTGCCTCTTCTTTATCCTCAGGGGGAGGACTCCTCTCATCATTCCCCTGCTCCAGCATGGAGTCCCTCTCACAGGAGACAGTCCTTCAGGAACTTCTCCAACGTTGAGTCCTTCCCACGGGCTGCAGTTCTTCATGAACTGCTCCAGCGTGGNGGCTGGCATTGGCTTTATCAGACACAGGGGAAGCTTCTAGCAGCTTCTCACAGAAGCCACCCCTGTAGCTCCCACCCCCCCCAAAACCTTGCCATGCAAACCCAACACATTCCACCCCTCCCCTCTGTGAATCACATATTTAAGAAGCATCATTAAAATATACGTTCAACACAAAAACTTCACAAACATCAACAAGGAAAAAGAAAACAAAAAAATTCCCCACACCAAAGATCAAAACATCATCACAACACCAAACAAGAGTGAACAACCTACACACAGAATCTACCCCTTGTCCCTTCACCACCATTTCACACTCTGCCTACGTTCAGTCCATGTTTTGCCCGTTACCTCTTCCAAATACTATCCTTATCTCGATTTTCTCGTGTCCCACGTTGGGCACCAAAACAGACTGTCAGAACAGTCAGGAAGTTGTTCTTGTTTAGAGGATCCAAGGAATTTAAAGCCAGAAGGCCTATTAAAATCATTTAGTTGAAGGATAACAAGTACAAATAGCATGAGTACCATTCCCATACTAGGGCTACGCTGTATAAATGGAATCAGAGCTTGCCATTGTAACTGTCACCAGAAACCTGAACATTGCAAGGAGGAAACAAACCTGCAGGGACTACTCAGCCCAGTGTTACTGTGCCACCCTAGGGTGCTCTGCACCTCTTACAACAGAGCTACTGTGTGGTGCTGTAGGGCAGCCAATGCCATGTCTACCCTGAGATCTACACCCAAAGACCTCCCTCTCTTTGGTCACCCATACACTTCACAATCCTACTGAAGAATTCGTGGATATGAGGTGGTACATCACTCACAGAAGCAGAGTCACCCCAACATAGCCTACACTCCTCTATATTCAGAGATTTGAAACACCACCCAGTTATCCATCCACAGAATTCAAAAGCTTGCATTTGGTCTCTAGAAAGACATCTTCATTCAAGCTGAAAACTTCAAGAGCTGGATAATCCACTGTTGCCCTTCTTTCTTTGTTACAACAATTACTCACCCTCGCTGTTTACCGCTTGTGCCTTTCAATTTGATCTCACTCAGCTTCACTTTCCAGCCACTGGATCTTGTTAAGTATAAACTGAATAAAGCACTGCATCTCAGTAAGAAAGTATTTACATGGGGCAAAAAAGGTGCTTCTCACTATTTCTGATAACGTGAACATAATGTTTTCAAGCCTTTCACCGTAAGGCATTATTAAAATAATTCTTAACTCTTTTCCACACTCTTCATTGTTTAACTATGACTTTTAAAGACAAAATTTCATTGTTAGTATTACTACATGCTCAGCCAAAAATCATCCCCTTGTTCCTAATCAGTAAGTCACCTTAAAAAAAAAAAAAAGTCAAGGAATATATTACATATTTTTTAATCAAAGCATTATATTGGGAGCTTCTGCTGAACTGCTTGTTCATATTTATATCAGACCAGTCAATAAGTTTCAGGATACAATCCTGCTCCTTATATTCAATGCATTACTTCAAATATGGCTGCACTCAGGTGTCCTTTGTTTTACTAGAATAACTTTGCACGAATTCTGGATGGTTTTGTACAGTTGTTCAGTCCTCCCTGCTTAGTACCTACCCATCTTGTTTGTCTGCAAGTCTTCCTAATAACAGTTTTGTTACTACTTCCAAATAATTCATAAAAAACCCCAACTATTGAGTCTAGCAGATTAACGCCTCTAAAACTTTCAGGAACAATGACATTCAGAATAATTCTCTCTAGCAACTATTTCTGAGATGTATCAGTGAGCCAGCAGTTCTCCATCCATTTATCATATACTGTAAGATCATTCATGAGTATTGCATGAGCATTTGATGTTATTTGTTGTACTTCACCACTAAAATGATATTTATATGCTTTGCTGTTCCACTAGTAACCTTACAACAATGCTAGCAGAAAACAGTGGAATCCACACCATCACACTAAACTGAACTTGTGATAAGAAGAAAGAATAAATATCCTTTGAAACAAGAGTCTATTATACAAGATCGGCTTGCTTTCCTGTGGGAGGGAGGCCCACGAACTCACTCAGCAAGACACCACACAAAACCCACCAAAAGCGGTCCCATCATCAACTTCCTAGAGTGTTCACTTTTTCAGCAGTGTTTCTACCTCTTCTTACCAAACTTACTTGAATCACTAAGCTAAGCCTTTCACAAATAAATAAATAGATCTTCCAGCACTTCAGTATTTCAGTAATTTTTCACTATTCCCAAGACCATCTTTCCTACAACTTTAATACTATGTTCATAGTATCTCATGGCAAAATGGAAAGCCATAGAGTCCATATAAAAACAAACACTTCTCTTCCAAAAAAGCCCCATAAACTTTGAAATTTGAAAGTAATCCAAATTAGTCAAAATAAAAAGATAGTACAAAGCAAAAGCCTCATTTAAAAAAAAAATCCACAGGAAAAATATTTTTAAGAGATGTATGACAGATAATAGTAGCATGAAACATAAGAAACTGGCAAAGATTTTGACAGCACTATAAAGAGCATCAGTTTTATATGTATACAAATGTAAGAACTGATTATATGCTCCAACGTCACTACTTACATAAGGACATGGTGCTCTTTTCTTAAAAAGTGGAAATCACCGAGTATTAAGGCCCCTGACCTTCAAAAATGACTGAACGCAGATGCACTACATTGTTCAGTGGGCAGGTCTGTGACAATACAGCTCTGCTACAGTACAGAATCCTCAAGCTTTTAACAGACACTCCAGAAATGCTCTTTTAACAGGCTTACCACCAACGTTAAAAACATCCTTCTCTTTTAAAGCTTATCTGCACAAAGGGATTTTAAGGACTAACAGAACACCCACTGAAATCCACATAAATACTACCCTGTGAATAAGATATAGTCAGATACTCAGCATTTCCAGAAAAATCAAATTAAAAAAAAAAACCCTCAGGACTAGTTAGGCAAGCGATATTTATTGCTTATTAAAAGATTCAGGTTGGTGTTACAGCATACAATATATATTAACTTCATTCCCCATCTTTTGTACACATACTCAACTTTATATACCAAAGGAATGGTATAAAATTCTACCAGATTGCTTAACTAGTGAAAGTCAGCAATTTAAACAGAGATATTTTTGTTCACTACATAGCAATTACTCAACGTTAATTTAACAAATACTAATCTTTAAAACACAATGGTTTCCTAAAAGCCTACATATGTTTATCATCACATTTTATAGTTTTAGACTGCCCATCTAAAGTTTCCACAAGTTAAGAACACTTGCTTTCAAAGAAAGTCGACATCCAACACTGTGGATCATTACTGAAAACTTCTGTCACTTCTGAAAAATATCAGACACTGCAAATGAGGGTACTTCTCCAGTTAGCCTGCAGAAACAGGTAGCATCAGTCTTTGCACATCACTTAAAAAATCCTCCAAAAATAACAAAAAAAAACCCCAAACCCAAGACACTTATTTGGGGTGCATTGCTTTGCTACTTAACCTTCAGAACAGATTAATCTATTTTAAAGTTGTAAGTGAGCACAGTTTGGAGAAGTAGAGAAGCGTGAGTAGGATACACAGTCACATACAGAGGCCTATATAGCCTCTTCAGTCATCAAGAAAACTTAAAGTGTCTTTAAGATGTTGTTTAAGGAAAAAGAGTGCCATCTGCTTTGCAAAAACTGGAGTCTGGCATATGCAACTAATCTTTTTTGTAGGCTGAGAAATCAATTCTTACAATCCTTCATGTATCAGGTGACAAGTCTACACGTAAAAGGTTTTCTAAACTGTTTAAAACACATTTCAGAACAATCATACTAGTCCTCAAGAATGTACGCATGCTGTTGATCAAAGGTGGGTGGCTCAAAAGAAGGGTAAAAAAAAATATGTCACGAAACGACCTCTACATGTTACCTGTAAACATTCCTCCCACCGCCTGGCCAACACATTGGAAAAGACAGAACGTTTGCTTTCAGAATAAACCCCACGCCACCCAGGGAGTGCTGGGCTGGATGGGACCAGGCCCGATCTGCAGGCCAGCCGCAGGGCAGTGCCAGCCAAACGCAAGAGGAAACACTTATTCCTCCTCCCCCGAACCGCTTCCCCTCGGGCCGCCGGGCCGCAGCCCCC
>VXBL01008145.1:355780-410738 GCA_013400195.1 Aramus guarauna | reverse complement strand
GGAGCCCGGTCGATTCCCGACGGCTTCGGCAAGGGCGGTGCCGGGGAGCCGCCTCCGCTGGGAGCGGCGGCGCAACGGGCGCTAACGGGCCTCGGAGCCCCGGCAGCGGCCTGGGGACGAGTCTGCGGGCGGGTTGCGAAGCAGAAGGCCGTGGCTGGCGGAGAGCTGGCACGGCAGGGCCGCCGCCTCCGCTCCACGGGCAGCTCAGGGCTGTTCTGCCAGATCCCCAGGAGAGAGCTCTCCGATTCTCCGCCCGGTCGCCCACCTGCCTTCCCACAGCCCGCTAGTGCCCGCGTCCGCGGGGCAGCTCGGCGTTGCCGGGCCCTGAGCCCTTCAGGCTGGGACCTGCGGGCTTCTCGGGGCCCCAGGACGGCTGCTCTGAGGCAGGCAGCCGCCAAGAGAAAGGAAAGGGACTTTGGTGTCCCGAGAAGCGTGTTACTTTTTTGGAGATTTCAGTATCAGTGCTCCTGAAACGAATATTTAGTATAATTTAGGTTTGGGGGGATATTTCAGCCTAGTGAAGTCCATTATAATTTGGAATGAAAGTAAAAGGAGAGCTCCCCTGCACGCTTACTGTTGACATGGTTCCTCACTAAGTAATGTGTCCAGTTTTCATTGGAAGTTACCTTCATACCTACTAGGTAGCATGGGCAGAAATCCAGAGAGTTTTTGCAAGAAGAATGGTTGAAACGTTCTGGATATCTGGAAAGGATTCCTTCCAACCATTTATAGCCAACTGAACTGGTGATTTCTTACATCCTGTCACACACTCTGTCCAGATGGCCAAGCGATCTGCTGCAGATCGGGGGTCAAATTGCATCGTGCGGGAAAAGAGGTTTGGTTCTGTTTAGTTTGTCATTTCTGTTCTTACAAGCTGTGTAATATGCAGACAGCCAAGGTTAGGAATCCTAAAGCTCTTTATTTCAATCTTTTTTAATAAATTGCATGTCTATAAAAAAAATGTTTTTCCAATTACAGAATGTTATCGCTGGTTTGACTGCTGCTTTATATTGTCATGTCTATGGTGCTCTCATTTGCCTTTGTGAGAAAGGGACCTTTCAATAATAGATTTTGTTGTATCATAATACATTAAACCCATAAGCCTGAACCCCCACAATGATACTCTCTTCATTACTCTTCCTTATCTCATACAAAATGTAACAGAGAAGCACTAATAAAATCGTGACTACAGCATTATTAAAATGTTAAACTGTAAATACCTTTTTGCTGCATAAATGTATTTAATTTTAAAATTCTGAAGAAGAAGAATGACATGGGATTTAGAAACTGCAGATGTGAAACAGGTCTAAAAGCACAGACTTGAAACCATAAGGTACTGAAGTGCTAAAAGAGCGAAACATGACACAGAGTATACAGGAGAGGATCTTTTTTTAACTGTATATTATTAAATGTACCAGGGTTTAGATATAATTTGCAATCTGATTTGCCTGAAGAGGGTTTTCAACCCCCTGCAAACCCCAGAAATAGAAATCCTATCAATCACAACAGTTCTTCACTTGTATTTATAGTAAAAGTAAGGGTCATAAAATAACCAAAAATCTTTATAGCATTTTTACTATGCAGGTTATTTTTCCTTGCTAGTCTAAAGCAGCTACACTTCATCCTGTGTCTCTGAACTGGGTTGCAAACGCATGCCCGGACATCTGTCTAGGTATTTATACTCTGTTCTTCACAGGTCTACACATTTTGAAACCAGTTCTGTTCTCAGAGACATCCATACAGCGAATTTTTGCCATCAAACTTGAGGCCTCATCCGTGTATGTAGTTCATGTGCAGCGCGTTCTATCCTTCAGAACCCAGCGTCCCTTTTACCACCAAGTAAGAGCAGAACTAGAATGCAGGAACGTGCTACAGTGTCTCTGCATTACAGCTCTTCATTCAAAAGCTAGAGGTGATTCAGGAAGTGAAAAACTTTTCCACACTTCAAGCGTTCCCTGTCCTCTCCTAATATGTAACACGATTGTTTGGAAGCATGGCTCTGCACTGTCAGATGTTGTCATTACAGACCAGTTAACATCTGTGAGGAGTAAGTGAACAGCAGATACTAATCTGCTTTGGAAACAAACTTTACACCTATTTTCCACAAATCTAAAAGGCTGTAAGGTTAGATGTTTTTCTGGACTCTGCCAAAAATTGATTATTTGACTGTGAGCAATTATCTTACTCCTCTATGTTTTACTTTGCTCATTTGTAAATCAAATACTATGTCACCTAATTTTGAGGGGCACTCTGAGAATTTATTATCATTGCAGAGCAATTTAAGGCTCTCAGATTAAAGATGCCTTGTAAATGCCAGGAATTATTGTTGATCAATAGTAGAAAATGCTCTTCTGTGCGGTTGCATTGAATGGTCAATAGCTGATGTGTGAAGTGTTTGCAATATTGGCCAAAGAGGTTTTGTTTTCTCCAGTGCTACTTCCTAGGTATGCCATAGGGACAGGTCTATAATATTGGCTAAACATGGCACGCACTGGAAAATGATTTTAGATTCTAGTCTGACTTAAGGAAAACACAATTCACCAATCCCACAAACAGATTTCCTTCCCTTTGTTTTGCTTTACATTAATCACTGAAAAAGAACACAAGGTCTGGACACCTTTTAATTTTCAAGTAAGCCAAAATACAGCTTAACTGGGAAGTAAGTAGCATGAAGTCTTATGATTCTCTATTCCGCAGCATGAATTTTACCTTTTTTAACGAAGAAAAAAACACCTTCGGCAGAGACAAGACATATTTATAGACTACACATCCATACACATGGTTCAGTACTAGGGATGAGTGTGCAGCTATTTTAGCTCCTGTCTTCCACTAAACTGTGAAATGTGACAGTGAAATAAAAAACATTTAACATACGTGTCTTAGCAGTAGTTTTATATTATGGGATTATCACTTAAAACAACTAAAATTGCAATTAAACAATGTTTACCTTTGCAATTAAAAGGTTGCAAAGGTAAAATATTAAAATATTGCAATTAAAGCTAACTATTTGGACTTGTGGCAGGCCAAAACTTAAGGTGAAAAGATTGGAATGTCTTAGGACAAAAATAGGTGCTACGTACAAAATACCCTACCTAACTCTGCAAGAATTAGTATCTTTAGAGGAGCTGTGTTCGTCCTTCACTTTTCATACATACTTTTCATTATTCCTGTTCTAACTGATACATAATGAGATGGATTTGCCACCATACTGAGGCCTCTCTGAAATTTTCCCTTGCACAGTCACCCAAAAAACTAGCTTCACTGTCAGGGGCTAAAAGATCTGGGGAAGCCATATCGTGTTCCTGTTCTCTGAGTACGTGTGCAGAGGGGCTATGGTCAGAATCAGTAATTATCTTTTTTATCCGCTGTCTGTGCTGCATTTTCTAATCACGTTATTCTTTGGGCCTTGTGTTTTCTATATTGGAAATGACATCCATCCACCTAGACGTGTATACCAAAATGATCGTATAAAACGTGGCATTCTGCTTAGGTTTATCCACGTCTGTACTTTCTCTCTGCATTAGTTCCTAGATGGACAGCACCCGGTTCTCACACAGTCTGGACCAGTTTGGGTGACTGAAAGCCTGTGGGTACAGCCCCCCGAGGTGCCCTCCCCTCCAGTCTGTTCCTGCTTCTGGTTCTTGGAAACATTTCCATAACATGTTTCTGCAGGGCAAAGTACTGCAGGACTACCATAGTCCTGAGTGTTTAAGTGTGCACTGGGCTCAGAAACATACCCTTTACCAGCTCTATATGTTTTTCTTCTCCGGGAGGCCTGCACCTTTTAATTGTCCTAACATCTGCCTGGTTGAAGCTCATTCTGAAGCTGTGACAGCACGCCTCAAACACTGCAGTTCCATCACTGTCTCCCATTTCTGGTTTGGCAAGCCTAGCAGCAACAGTGAAACTTGCTTCAGTAATTTCATTTTAATCCCATGCTGTAGGTGTGTAATATTTTTAGAAACTCTTACTTACTAGGTCTTCTCTCAACATAGCAGGAAACAACCAGAGAGAAAATTCAGGTGAAACTAGTGAGCCACTTTCAATAACAGGGAGAGGTTCACAAATGACCTTTTTCCACCCAACGTGAACAAAACTATGAAGAAAAAACTGTGTTGGTATGACTGCTTTTCAAGATAGGTGTCTCTGTTGTATACGACTGTAGCTGAGCCAGGATCATGACACCATTACTGGGCTTCCTTTCATACCTTCTTGCGGTTAAGATAGGCTCTGATGCCCCAAAGTGCACGATTTAACAACTTAGAGAGAAATATTTAAACTGGTGACAAACAGCACTTCCCCTGTGCCCGGCAGGGCATGGTACCTCAAGTCAAACTAGAACCAGTTTTTATAAGGACAATCCAAGTCACTTCTCCTCAGTGAAAGTCACAGCTGGTGGGGACACATGGATAGTTGATTTTGCATCATTCTGCTCAAACAGCCCCATGGGATTTGTCTTTAAAAATATAATCCAGCTGAAAATACTTTCAAAGAAAGCACATTAGGAGAATATTAAGTATGTGGCACTGATACCAGAAATCAAAGATAGTGAATTTGGGCAATATGGTGCCTTCCTGTAGCTGCAGTCACTGCTTCTGCGATAATATTTCAGGGCTCTGACAGTTGTGTGGACACGAATAAAACCTGAGTGACTAAACCTGGGTTTACTCCCAACCATTTGCCTCACCCTCTGGAGAGAGGTCGCTACCCTGGAGGGCCAAGCCATCACACCTCACTGTGGGCCAGATGCTGAGCACCGCAGGCTGCAGCTCACTCGTCGAAGGTAACACGAGTCTGGGGCTGAAAGCCATGGCAGTTTGGGAGAGGATTCACGAGGGGATCGGGTGTCCCTACTGGGAGGTGGCAGGGTCTGTCAGCCAGCACGGCTGGGGACAGCAGGAACTCGACTGTGTGGCTGTGTCATGTGCCACCGCACGTCAGTCAGCGCTGTCGGTGTGAGAGAGCAATGGGTGATTGCGATTTGCCTCACTGCCAAGCACGGTCAGGTTCCTCTTCTCTGCACAGCCAGTGAAAAGCAATAGCCACGGTGGCTACATTAGGCAGTTTGTTTCTGTGGATCACGTCAGAGAGCCTGACGGTGCTCCTACACCGGTTTTATCGTGACGTGTTTCTGGATTTCAGTGGTGGTCATTTTGATTTACATTGTTGTGAAGAGAGGAAAGTCAGACACGGTGTCTATTTATACCATCCTTTACTAATTCTGAAATACTGCTGTATATCATGCCAGGCAGTTTTCGATACCACACAGTATCAGCGATGCTCCTAGAACGGCAGAAGAAATGGTGGGGAAATCCCAGCCGAACTATTATCTGATGTCTGGGTGCTCCTTCAGCCACTGTAATTTGGAGTGTACCAGCACGGACAGGGCTACTAAAAGGGAGAACCGCCTTCTTCCCCACTCCTCCCGAGTAAATGGGGGGGGGTCAAGCTTCTTTTGATAGGATAGCAAGGCATAATGTTGTCTACTGGTCTGCAGATGATAGGTGTTTGCAGGACTATTAGCATAGAACAGGATGAATCTGCCCAAGGAAGGCAGCTCTTTCCCTACACAGCCTCTTGCTCCCTTGGAAACACTCCAGGAGGTTGCTAGTATTAAAGATGCCCAGTGATGATGTTTGATAGGAAGCATCAGAAAAATAATATGCTTGTGCTATTTTGCCCTCCCTTTCCTAAGGTGAAAAAACTCTCCATTTGGCCATTGGAAGCTGGAAATGCCCTTGCAGTGGTGAAAGATGGCACCCATTTCATTTAAAGGGAGCCTTTTCTACAGGTAGTTTTCTACAGTGTAATTAGACACCAAATCTTTACATTAAATTAAATGCAGGGAGCTTTTCCCATAAAGTTATTAAAATATAATGCTGATGAAATAAGCATATATAGAAAACAGTGACAAATTGCAAGATGTTAAACATATATTTAAAAAAAAAAAAGTTGTGCTTGTGGAATCCTAAATGGCTTAATTAACGTTGGGATTTCAAAACAGTAAGAAATTCAGCCAGTGAAAGCAACATCTCTTTCTGGATAGCTTCTTTCAGTCAACTTTCTGTTCTTTCGTATAGGTTTTTAATGGAAATGTTATTTAGTATTTGAACACAGTCAGAGAGTTGAGCACTAAACGTAGGCTATTAAGCATAGCACCCTTGCTCTTAGGTTTTTGGTGGTTTTGTCATTTTATCGTGTATTTCTTTTTCTGCCAAAATGCTCTTACTAGCAGCAAATATGTATAGCCCTTGAACAACATAAAGCAATCATATTATTTCCCTGGGTGATTACCTATGCTGCTGCAGTTCCACATGCTGGCAAATTCTGCACTGATTCATAGAGTTAAAAGTACAGAAAATGAGTGGTTTTCTCTAACTTGACTTTTTATGCCCACTTTTTTTCCTTTAAAATGATGCGCTTCTATTTCCCGCTCGTGTTTTGAATATCTGATCTTGATACTGTATCATACTCATGGATGGCTTTGCTGCTCTCCTCAATGTCAAAGCACCAGCTCTTCTTTCTTTGTTCATTACAGTCAAAGTTGCTGTTACCTAGTGTTCTCGCTACTTAGACTGAATATATCTAATAAGTCTACTAAAATATTTTTTAACATACCTGAGACTGTTCATTTCCTTTGATTTTCCCCCTGGAGCTCTTTCATGATCACATCCAGGAACTTGCCACAGGTACCAGTTTGTTCTGAGCTCATTCTTTGGGGCAAACTTGGAACTACTGTGCTGCAGCGCTGTACAACAGCCGATACTGGCTTATGCTTGATACTTGTAAGGGGAGATGAACAGGTTTGAAACTAAAGACTGGGTCACACTTTATTAACATTTTTTTCCCCCTATTTTTATTTGCACTGTCAATTTGTTCTCCCAGATCTCTCTTTGCATCCACTGGTCTGATTGTTCCATCTGCCTTTGGAGAAGGTGCAGAACATGTCCAAAGAATGGATTTTTGGAACACAAGCAGCTGCTGAGGTAGGAGCTCACTGCCAAACTGAAACTCAATAACAAATGAATAAAATAAAATTAATAGCCATTCCACTACTTCTAAAAGGTATTAATGAGAATGAAGCAATAAATATTTAACTGTGATGTCTTTTTGTGGAAATATTGCTTCCTGAGGAACTGAGGTTGAAGTGGGCTGAATGATAAAATAAGGAAAAAAATTGCAGTTAGGGGTTTAAGTTACCATCTTTGGATGAAAGCAAATAAATGAATTCTTTTTTGGTACGTTATATTAAATGAAGTAAATATTTTCCCTGCTCAGTTCTAAATCAAGCTCAGAGGAGCTTGGTAGATTAACACTCCCTTTATAAACAAAAATTTGTTAGCCAGAGTCAAGTAATTTTCAGTGATTAAGATGATACCCAAACATGTAATAATAAGGAACTCATAAATAGGATGATCATAGAATACTTTGTGTTATAATCCTCTTCATGAACTCTAGTCATTACCGTCATGATAGCAGGTATCTAGAGACCACTGTCAGGGACAACATATTGCCAGAGATGGACCTGCCTGTTCATTGAGCATGAGAGGTTGTTTACATTCATGTAAGAGGAGGAAAAAGGAATAGCGTGGTATCATGGGTTTGCCCCAGCCAGCAACTAAAGCACCACGCAGCTGCTCGTTCACTCCCCCCCAGAAGGATGGGGAGGAGAATCGAAAAAAAGTAAAACTCGTGGGTTGAGATAGAGCCAGTTTAATAGGACAGCAAAAGAAGAGAAAATAATAATAACCATAATGATAAAAAAATATACAAAACAAGTGATGCACAATGCAATTGCTTACCACCTGTTGACCGATGCCCAGCCTGTCTCCGAGCAGTGATCACACCCTTGGCCAGCTTCCCCCAAGTTTATATAGTGAGCATGATGTCATATGGTATGGAATATCCCTTTGGCCAGTTTGGGTCAGCTGTCCTGGCTGTGTTCCCTCACAACTTCTTGTGCCCCACCAGCCTGCTCACTGGTGGGGTGGGGTGGGAAGCTGAAAAGTCCTTGACTTGGTGAAACACTGCTTGGCAACAACCAAAACATCAGTGTGTTATCAACATTACTCTCATCCCAAATCCAAAACACAGCACTATACCAGCTACTAGTAAGAAAGTTAACTCTATCCGTGCCAAAACCAGGTCACACAGGAAGAAAACATAAAACAAGGAAACTTTTATCAAAAACAGTAAGAAAGAAAATGGAAGATTAAACCCAAAAAGCTTCTGATATTTAGTACAGAACAGAGCAGAATAGAAAAGAATAGATTATTTTAGTTGGAAGGGACCTACAACAACCATCTAGTCCAACTGCCCAACCACTTCAGGGCTGACCATTTGGTTTTATTTCTCTATGGTTTTTTTGGTAGAAAACAATTAATTGGCTGTTTGAAGTATTTAAATCATGTGATGCAGGTTTGGTGGGGGGGGTTTTTTGTTGTTTATTATATTATTGGGATGAAGGACAGACAATTTAAGACAATTTAAGACACCACTCATTATGAGCTTTTGAAATTGTGATGGAAAATGTTGCATGAATTACCATCTTATTTAGGTTTTTGCTGAATTTATTATGAATTAATAATCATTACACAGAGGCAAGTACTCTTTGCATAGATGCTGATATAAACCAGACTGTGCTTGAAGGGGAAAGACTGGTAGCACCAACAGTTATCTGCCCTTGACTAAGCAAGGATATGTAGGAAGCACTGACTCATTGATATGAGAGGAAAAAAAAATGAACAAGGTTTTAGGGTTGGATTTCCTTTATGAGATTCATATAATGACTGCCAGAATACTGAAGCTACTAATTAATCCTCACAATTAGGCTTTAAAATAATAATTAAAAAGTAAGTAAATACAGCAAACGTTCAGGAGGCTTGGATGAAAATGGCCAATCTGAACTGCAAACTGAAATATGCATCGTTAATATTCAGTTCAAAATGTTAAACATCATGCTGCGTGATGAAATTTTAATTATTTAAAAAAAGAAAACTGAGGTTCAGAAAGTTGTATGTTTAAATGGTGTGTTTTGGAATTGCTAAAGACATCGAAATATAGAGGAGGTGTATAGCCAGTATAATCAAGTCTAGGAGCTGTAGAAAATGAACCAGCATCACCATTTTTAGAATAAATGCAGGAGAACTGAGCTGTCACATTAAAGCTGACAGCCCTGGTACGCAGCTCTAATCGTTCTGCAAAGATCTGGGTTAGGAGAGGATGGAAATGTGCTATTCCAAGTCTGCCTTTCTGAGCTTGCAGATGAAAATCAAAAACCATGCCTGATGAGAGGCATCACAAATCATTGGGAAGGTAGATAATTCCAGAAATGGGTGGATGATTTAACCCTCTTTCATGAGTCTTTTCTGGAAAAAAAAAAAAAAAGTCTCTAGATGCTAAGACATTTTCAATGCAATGACTGTGTTATCTCCCTTCATATGCTGAGGTAACACAGTCAAAATAGCATCGATGATTCCTACAGCTTGATGAGACAGACTTGCCTTGAATTGCTGCAAAGTTTAAGACTCTTTCAGTCCCTGTTCTCAAAAGTGCCACCACTCACAGTGCTCTAACCACACATCTTGATGGTAATGGGAAGTGGCAACTTTTGGGAACTTGCAGGATCAGGACCTTGTTCACCTTGGGCTTCATTTACTGCTGACGCTCTTAGCCATCTTTAAAAAAAAACAACAAAAAACAAAAATAAACCACACACAAAAAAAAAGAAAAAAGTAAAAAGGTTCACTCACCCTTTAATACAGTGGAACTAAAAGGTTTGGCACACAAAATGGTATTTAATGAGTATATAGCTGGGCTTTAAAACTGTTACGAAGGGTCACATATTATACGGTAACAAAAAAGCAAGCAGTTTATTATATTATAGCCTGCTGCTGCTAATTTATAAGTAATTTCTTTTAGGAATCAGCATCTGCTAGAAGCACATACATGCTTTCAGTATATCTTGGAAACAAATGACAAAAAATGTCCATAGGGAATGTTGCACCATAAAATTGAATTTTAGTAGAGCAGAAGGGGGCTGACAGCAAAAAGAATCAATTTCATCTGTGAAGTTGCAGGTTGGCATATTGCAACTGAGAATATTCTAGCTGTTGCATAGATGTGAGCTCCCCTGTGTAACACTAACCCAGTCCCTGCCAGTCTCAGAGGGAGAGGGGCTAATTCCATGAAGGTGAAATGAAACGTAATACAGACCTAGTAGCCATATGCTTGGTCTCTTATGAATGTCTTCATTTTTCCTGACAGCCCATCTTTGGTGTTCTCAGTTTTTAACCCAGTAATTCCTCCTAGCACCATGCCCCATAGCTCCCGCATCTCCAGACGAAGGAGCAGAGTTGCTGCTGCCTGGGCATCCAGCAGGCCAGGGGAGCCGGGCAGCCGGGGGATGCCGGGGCAGCCCCAGCCCTGGCATGGGGCATCACCCTGGGGATGGGGATGGGACAGGCAGGGCAGGGCCATGGGGAGCTGGAGACTGGCCCTGCTGCAGCATCGCTGGGGCAGGGGCTGATGGCCCTGGGGGCTGACATGGGATCCTGGGGTGTAGGCAAGGTGTGGGGAGCCTCAAGGAGAGGTCAGGGACAGTCAGGGCTGGTGGTGCCTTGATTTACTGAATAGATCTATTAAGTCCTCTCTTCTAACTTCATGGTTTCTTTTCCCTCACAATTGCGTGACAAATATTGTCCTACCATTCCTGCCCAAGGTAGTCTACTGAAGATACAATCTAAATGGTAATCTGCACCTTCTGCAGACAATTACGAATCATCACAAGGTTGGGTTCTGCATCTCACACAATACTAAAAGAAAAAAAAGAGAACCAGACCCAGTGAAACTGCCTAAAAGATTCTCCGCCTGTTACTGTGGTGAGAAGGCACAGGCAGTACTCTGTGGGATGGAGCAGAGTGCAGACAACCCTGGCACGGACTGATCTGAGGTTGAGCATGCCTCTGGTGCAGCAGCATGGAGCCGACATGTTGATTGAGTGGCAGAAGCGGTAACCGAGCGGCACTTCTGCGGGTGCCGGCTGGATAATACCCTAAAGGCTCCCAGCTCCAGCTTAGCAGAGTTGGTTCATGCAAACCCAGCTCAGGGACAGGACCACACAGAGCCAGCTGCGCACGTGGTCAGAGATGCATGTCAGAACCAAGCTCCAAGGATTTTTACAAGAAAGACAACAAACCAAAACAAGTCTTCAATATAAAGAAGAAAATGAAGAGATTTCAGAGACTTAAATGCAGAGTCGCCACATAGAAGCACAACTCATAGCAAGCTACGTTGCGTAAGTACTGTGCTGTTTGGTTGGAAACTCACTCAGTGCTCATAGTTTGCCCTTTGCAAATATTTAATTCCTATCCTAAACCCTTGGTAGATCCAGACAGAAGGCAGAGCAGAAATGCAAAATACAATGAATGGAGCCAGCTGCAACTGTGTTATTCTTTAAAAGAAGCAATACTGGAAGACCCGCAACATGCCTGTAATCATCTAAAGCTGAAGGCTGGCTCTCATCACACTTAGGCACTTAAAGTGAATTTAAACCATGAAATATTTTACTATTGACCATGAATATTTACCTCCTTCTCAAATGTGTTACATGGCAAGAATGAACCTTGTCAGTGTTTTACTGGGGAGATAGGTGGTTACTGGAGGAGCTGGACCAACTTCTCCCATGCACCCTAAATAGATAAAAGCCAATTTATCTGGCTCATGGGAAGGACCCTGCATCCTGCCTGTGACAGGTATTGCACCATGCAGACACCAGCTCAACGGGCACTGCGTTAGGATGGGAGAGTATGTGAGTGACCCCAAGACAGACTCCTGCCCAACTGCGCCGGGGAGGAACAGCACTCTACCCTCTTGCTCCTCTGAGTGCCATTTTTAAAAATTTCTTGGCCCCAGAATAATGTAGATGTTTCTGAAGATAATAACGTTTGTGGAAAAGGATGCTGGCTTGAATTCATGTGCATTTGTTTTGTAGTGGTATTTCAAGTGCTTGTCAAATGCGTGAGGAAGAAGGCATTCAGAATGACAGAGTCAATAAAATAAAATAAACTTGCTAGAAGTAGTCTCAAGTTGTGGGACTTTTGCAGACATAAACCCAACATTTTTTCACCAAAATAATAATAATTAAAAAAATCATTATACTGTTTAGTCTTTTAGTGAAAAACCTAACATGCTTGAGCTTAGGCAACCTAGGACCCACTGGAATTATGTTGAGAAAGTCTATTGTGAGTCTTGCTGTTTAATTTCTCAAGATGTTGTTCTCTTCCAGGTTCTCCATCTTCTTCTTTAATCCCAAAGTATGTCAGCAGTCTGTAATCTTGGCAAGTTGGCTACTTCACAGCAGCCAGCTGGTAGGACATCTCCCAAATACTGAAACTGAGAAGTCTAGCCTGATTCCTTCATATGCTGTCCATTTAATTCATTAACACATGTATTCCTTAAAATATGCATTTGAAAATGCCTACTATATGAATAAAATATGTCACGTGCAATGCTCCTAAGAAGTCTTATATATCTATGACACTGCTACTGCGATGACTGGAAGAAAGAAAATCTTTTCCTGCCATATTTTCAGGATCCCCATTTTCAAGTACAGTCTTAATAAGAATAGAAAGTGAAGGCTGGAATGGTAGGTTAGACTTAATATTGATTAGAAAGCTAATTAATGGATTTGACGCTTTTATCTGAAAGCTGGGAATATATTCCTGTGGGTTTTTTCCTGTGGAAAATGCAGAGCACAACAGACAGATCTGAAGTATCGTACTCTGGGGACAGTATTAACATACTTTCTCATTTGTGATCTCTTAGCGGTTTAAGACCACCTAAGGTGGGTGACATTTTTCAGTAAACAAAGAGGACAAGGCAACAGGCATGGGCAGAAAGACCAGCCAAAATATGAAAGCTTGCAAAACTATCTGCCGTCCTGTAGCCTGTTATTCTGCAGTAAAGAGGCTGCAGTATAAGAGATGAGCCAGGCCTCTCTGATGCATCATAACAGAGGAAAAAAGAGATAGATGCTCTGTTTATCTGTCATGAATCAACAAGAAGGAGGTCAGCAGGAACATGAAATGAATTTTTGTGAGAATGTTGGACATCAAAACCTGCTCTCTCTCTTTCCTGGATTATCACTCCAGCTCTTCTTTCTGTATTTATGATTTTGACTTCTAGTGGGAACAATTAAGAAGAAACAATGATCCTCTGCTGTCCTGACATAAAATCTGCAATAAAATCCAGCCTCTGGAAGAAAAGCTTAGAATCCATAAGGGAGAAAATACATCCTCCTGATAATTGTTTAGCAATGGCACAGCACTGAGGACACTCTGAGGATATGAGGCATGAGATTATAGATCTAATAAAAATGTCTGTAAAATAGAAAGTAATTGAGATGTTTTAGAATACATTCAGCAACCATGAATTGACACAATAGGACAAAAAGCTATCAGTCTGCTTGAAAGAACAGAGCCAGCAGCCTTGCAGTGTTCCCTTCAAGGACAATAGCAGGTTTTATTTTTTTCTGTACTATACCTTGGAGGAGTTTCCAGTTTTTAAAGCACAATAGTGCCAAAGCAGGTTCTGTCAAACATGAATAATTGAATTTGAACAGAAATGCAGAGACTCTGAAAATACAAATGAAGACTTTGGAAAGCACTCAGAGAAAATATATGAGCTAGGTTTGCTACTCCTGGTCTTGTTTATATCCCTAAACTTGGCCTATCTCCACTGAGATCAGTGAAGTTCTACCGGTAAAAAACTTCAGCAATATTAGCTGTGAATCAGGTCCAGTATTTGCGGGGGCATCTCTTAAGAGAAAGGGGCAGTGGGTATCTTTGCAAGCACTGATGTAGACAGTATGATTCCATGGATGTCAAGGGAATTACTTAAGACTTGCATCAGTCAATGCTCTGAAATCAGAATCTGCTCTTCCCTTTTGCTCCAGTGACGCGTTATCACTCTGTGTTTGTGCTTATTGCATTACACCCTAATGAACATCATTACATCTTAATGAACATCAACACTGTCTCTGAGGGCACAGTGCAGATTACTGAAGCCTACTGACTTTCCAAATTGTTCGTTCCTTGAAGAGCTCATCTAGGGAACAAAGCCGGGTCCTGCCCTCTGCCAGTAGCCTTGTCTTAAGTTGGCAGCAGTCTCAATAAATAGGTTGAGAAATAAAATGAGGAACAGACTAAGACGAGGTGCAAAATGAAGCGGTGGACTACAGGGGGTGAGGGGTACATGAGAAATCAGGAAAAGACCCTTGAGTAGAAAGGACAGAATATGAGTCAGTAAAGCTTTGAAGAAAAGAGAGAAAATGACAAAGAAACCAGGCAGTAAAAGACAAAGAAAGGAGGGTACAAAAGAAGCAAAAGAAGAGCGGATGGGGAAAGAATAGGGGAATTTCTTATCATCTCTTGAAACAAATTTTTCTTTTTCATCAAGTGTTTGTTAATCATAAAGGCACTGCTCTTTAATTTTTGAGCTGTGCTGACTCTTCTCCCACAGAATGTGTACATACAGCCTATGGGCTGGGGCAAGGGAACAAGGAAGCCATGAGGTCTTATGTGGCTGGAGCGGAATACTAGCCATAATCTTTTCTTTTTCCGTGATTAAGCAGTATTTGACTTGTAGCTTAGCTGACTTTGAAATGTCAAGAATAGCATCAAGGCTTTGGCCTGTTTCTAGTGTTCACAAATCCTAGGCACTCAAAAACGGAAGAGTTTACTTTCTTCCCCAGGGCTTTGCACAGAAAGGATGTTTCCAAAAACAACGCACACGGGATTAGAAAATCAGGCAACAGAACCTCCTTTTTACCCAAGCAGCTGCTATTAAAACTGAAGACTGTGTGCACAGTGTGCCATTAGTGCCATTTTTAAGAGGAGCTTTACACTCCCCAAGTAAGCCTTTGAAAAGAAAGCCTCATGCAGACAATTCCTCTTATATATCTATGTCTGCATTTCTTACTCTCCCACACTAGGAGAACAAAACCTGTTTTTTTAAAGTTCTGTTTACTCCTGCTGGCTAGTCCTTATTTCATCAGGGTTGGATGATATCCAGTAAGTGGTTCAAGACACTTGAGATGCAGAAAACATCCTGTCCTGTCCAGAAAAAGGTCTGCATGTTTGCCTGATTTGAAAAGCCATTGACTATTGATGACTCAGGATCACCAAGAACAGAAATCAATGCTACATACCACTAGACAGCTAATCATCTGGTCCAGCCTTGCAAAGATGTACAGCAGTTTGTTTTCTAGGCTCAGTGGTTTATGAGATTTTTAAGATAAAAATCACACTACTTTCACTAACATCCTCTCTGCTTGCATTGATTCACTGGTTCTGACCCAATTTAAATGGCTGCTGTCTTTGAGTGATTTATGTTTGAAACAATGCCATGTTTCATCTGGAAACATATAATTGCAACTTCCAAGCTATGTGAAGCATTCATCTCCAGCTTCAGCACTTTGTGAAAATATTGGCTCCAAAGCTAATGCAGGATTTGAAAGATATAGGTAAGAATTATCAGAATACTATAGTTTCAAAGGATGGTATCATTAACCATATTCAATTAGTTGGGAAATGTTCTGTTTAGATTGTTAGGTAGTCTCATAAGCAGAAAGAGAAATGTATATCTAAAGAAAAGAAAACTGAAGAGCAGCAGATAAACAGGAAAATGAGACAGAAGGGGGGACACATGATCTCTCTGAGCTTGCAGGGGATGAGGCAGAAGGTGGGACTGGGAAGGAGCCTCTGGGTCATTGAATTCCACTCCCTGTGATCACACTGTGACAGCACTGACATTAGGCTCAGATGGATCCTCAGAGTATCTGCTCCCCCGCCTAAACCTCGACCATAAAGCAGCTTCCGAGACCATGTAACAATTGCAAGACCATTAGTACGAAAGGCAAAAAGCTTCAAAAATTACACCATGGCATCACTTTAAAGAGAACAGAAGTGATGCACAGCACTGCCATTAGCTGAAACATCCCTGGAGAATTTCTAGCAGATGGACCCTGCACCGTGCCCGCAGGAAAGCAAAAGCTGCTCAGCCTCTGTCAATCTGACATGAAGGAAAAACTTAATCCTCAAATAAACCCCAAATCTGGCAACTAGTTTAGCCCTGGGAATATGAACAAGATATGGCAGCCAGCAACCTGAGAAGTCTGTCAGACTGTAGTCCTGACCTAACTCTAATTGTGGCCAATCCACTACATGTCAGAGAAAGCGGATCCACAGACCTTTCTCTCTGCCCATCCCTGGCTGTGCAATTGCCAAATATCCCCTGTCATAGAGGGTATCAGGAAAAGGAGCAAAAATTTGGTGACATATACAAGATATTCTTAATTTGTCCTCTGCTTTCCTGCTCAAGGCTAGACTTCAGAGCTGCAGCACTCCCAGAAGCCTGGCAAGTGAGTGGGAGATTTGGGCATTGGTCTCAAAATCCTGGCCTGGTCTCATGATCAACGTAGTGACTACTGCACCATCCCTGTGCCCGACCCAGGGCCTGTATCCCTTCCCCCATCACCTTACTGGTCATTTTAGGGCAGGAAAATTTCCTACCAGAGCCCTCTGCAACCTATATTTTAACAGCTTTACTGTTGTTTACACCAACCCTACCCAGGAGTTTTCTAACATCAGGTATCAAAACTACCTTGCGTACCAAACGCAGCCAACCGAGGCAGGGCATATGTAAACCCAGTGAGATGAAGCCAGCACAGACCTAGTTTACCTTCTCCTTCTATGTACAGCCACAGTCTTTGGCCTTCAGTGTGTAAAAGTGAAATAATAAACTTAACCTTAGTGCTCACCTTAAGCCATCAAACCCTGCCAGTCTGGGGCTTAAATCCATCCAAATAGCCTATCCTGGTGTTGACTCAAAACCCAGTCCAAAGACCATCCAGCTTGAAAGCTACTCTCTTGCTGGCAATGCCCTCTGTTCAACAGCTCTAGCTCCAACTCCATCCAAATTCTAGCCAGATAACCATTGACAGTAGCTAAAAGGTCAGAGTCCCTCTCTAGTTCCCCAAATTTGAAAATATGGAAGTTTAAGACTCAGACAGTCTAGCCTGGTTCTAGGCTACTTTCTGCTTCCCTAACTGGTGGTATTCAAACAAGGCCAAGAGAGATGAGGTCATTGGTTGTAAGTATAGATAAAGAGAAACAGGATCAGCGCACAAACAACCCATTTTCCACCTGCACCTGCAGTGAAATGCCAGCCCTCTTCAATGGAGACACTATTTTCATTTGTAAGGAATAACTTGGAAAGTCTATCTTAGACCTAAGTTGCGGTCACAACCAAAGGTGAAGTATCACTCCAGTAACTGAACCACAGGCAAGGATAATGCTGTAGAAGAAGTTGGTTTTATTATAAGGACTCGAGAAGTTCATTTTTTAATCTCAAAATTGTCAAAGAATGTCAAGATATAATTTCATTTAACTTTCTCTGTTTGTTCAGTTTTGAACAATTTCACCATCTGATCTCCAAGTAACTTGCTTGTGAAGATGTAAATGAACTTGGTCTCTTTAGATTGTTTGCTTCATCAAATTCACCAAGTAGATTTACTGACTAGTGTTAACATAGTCATAGAGGAGTCAGTACTGTGTTATCCCATTGGGGAGCAGTATATAGCACCAGCAGATATTTAATACCCGTTGTGAATCTAATAAATCCTGTAGCCCCAGCTGGAGGTAGCCCAGTTCCACCAGTTCTGAGCTTTAAAGAGACGTGTGTTTGCTTAGGGGAAGGGAAGCAAGGGATAATTGATGGGATGGACAAAGAAGCTGATGCCACGCTTCCTCAAGGACTTTTGTGACTGATTCCCCCCAGACAATGACTTCTACTCAGAACCACAGAAAGAAATCTACATTGAAAAGCCTGCTAGATGTTCTGCCTTGTCACTGAGTGAAGAAGAAAACCTCAGCAATACAACAGGAAAAGAATGGGGCTGAATATGAAAGGAGTAAGTTGTAGCCTGAAAGTGAAAATTTCCATCTTAATACACTCTGGAGGACTAGAATAAGTGCTTTCTAATTAACTTGCATTTCACTTGGCATATTTATGGATGTCGCTGCACGAGTCTACTGATATACAAGGCTTTTTATTAAAGGGTCTCCAGAGAGAAGCATCCAAACCTGCCAGCAACCATGTTTCAGAGGTTTAACCTCTCTAACCTTTATGGTTCAGTTAAACTTCTTCCTCCACACGTACCAAATACATCATTCTGCTGAGTGAACTGTAAGCTTGACTTAGGCCAATACCTGCTCTATTCAACATGCAATTGCATTACTTTTTATTTGGGTTTTTTTTTTTCTGATTTGCTTATAGAAGATATGGTAACAGAAATGCTAAACCTAGTTATTGAGTTACAGAAATCAGATGCAGCAAACAGCTGCCATGTTCATGACCACAGACCCTCGGTTCTTCATGGATATTCATCTCGGTCACTCAAAAGCTCTTCCAGCATTGACTAGCTACTAAGCAAATGAGACAGCTGCATGTTTTACCCTCAGAGTGAACACTTTCCAGCCTGTTTCTCTTCCTGTTCTCCACTGAACTGGAATATGCAGATGTTAGATGTTTGTATCTGGCACTAATTAACAAGTACCACCCATCAGAGTTGCTAAACACAACCTTGTTTCCATCCTGTGGAGGGATTCAGTGATTTTGCTCCATGTAGGTGCTGTGCCTTCCTTCCAGATTGTGCCTTCATTTTCTCCTTTGGTAGAGCACCATCTTTTTTTATGATTTGCTTTCAGCCAGAGATTCCCTAAGGGAATCCCTCAGATATTTCTTCAGACGCCTCCCTTGTGTCTATAAAGCACAACGGAGCGTGATGTACCAGTGCTGACTTGGAATCAGCTGAACGGAGCATAGCTCCCTTCCTGACAGTGCTCGCTCAGCTAATTAGCTCTGCTGAGAAACCAGAGAGATTAACTCCCAGGCAAATGGCACAGTGATGCTGCTACCTTGCTTCCAGCATCTAAACTGTGCCTTGTGCATTCTTTTTCCCTAGGCTCCTACCCTTTTTCTGCTTGTACCTCCAATTTGAGCAATTATGTATGAAAACATGTTTTGAATATTGCCTCTATGCTAATGATTCCCAAATCTGTCTCTCTACATTGGACATCTCTTTCTCCAAACTGAAATGCTACTTTTTTTCTTGATTTGGATTGTGCGTTTTTTTCTCTGTATGTCTTCATGGACTGTCCACAGTAAAAGCTTGTCCAAAGCAGAATATACTCTTCCCCTCTTGCACCTCCTCGTGAAGAACATCCTGAGTGATCTGACAAGAGAATTAAGAAAGTTCATTAACTTTGTTTCCACCGCACATGTTCAAACAAAGGGGAAGTGAAAATGCTTACAAAGTATTATTGAACAATAAACTCAAAAGATAGCTTTGTTCAATGGTGACTCAATAAAAATTATAATAGATGTACGATATCTAAATAAGAAAAAGTATCCTTGATCTATGGAAAAAATTAATCTAATCAAAATGAGCATGCTCAGAATCTATATGTAATTAATATACCATTATTCATACAGAGGAGATACTTTTCACTTAAACAAGAAGTTTCAGCATTTCATTGCAAGAATTGGGCAAAATCCAAATTGCTTATTGACAAGCTGTATAACTGTGTGCAAACAAGAGATGAAAGCTTTTAGCTACTCATTCAGGATGTATTCTGAACACATACCATGAATCATTCTCAAGTAAGCCCTAGGCTGACTAAAGCAAAAGGGGAATCTAGCCTGAATTTCCATAAAATAATAGAAAAAAATGCATAGAACTTTTATCTTTGGCATTGATTTAGTGCTTAATATTAGTTCTGGAGGTCTCAGAGATTAAGGGTTGTGACCTTGCAACAGGGAGTAATTAGGGGACCCTAAAGATTTTTTTTTTGGGCGGGGGAAGGATGGGAAGTGAGTTTCAGGAAAGATCATTTGTTTTGTAAAGTGAAACAAGCAATGAAGAGGTTGAGTAAACTCTGGATCCTAGTGTCTAAAATCAAATGTGTCTATTTGCACACAGTTTGAGAAATAACCTAGCAATTAAAGTTAAATTCCATGAATCACTTTGGCGAGATTGGATGAGTGAAGCAGCTCAGAGAGACACAGAAGCAGAGAGAGAGGGAAGCCCCAGGGTCAAGCTGCCTGGTGGTGAAGTCCCTGCAGGCAGGGTGGTTGCTGGGTGAGGGGGTTGCTGCTGCCTTCCTTTGGCAGCACAAAAACACACCCAAGGAAAGGAAGCGCTCTTCATGTCGATGGGGCTACATCATTTTATGCTATCTAAATCTTAGCATGACCGTGTATCTGCCTGCAATAACCAGTAATTTCTCTTTATTTTTGCTGTCAAAAACCAGGCTGCAGCTATCAAATGTCCCTTGGAGTGATACTGAAGGACGTTTGGTAATAACTTCACCAAATAATTTATTTTTCTTTTTGAAATGAGATAGAACACAGGGATTTGGTCATGCTGTTGCACATATAAGCCTGGTGTGATAGTGTACATACATACATAACACAATATATATAAGTTTGTACACACACACACACACACACTTTTCTATATTTTGATAATGCTTTGGCTACTGTAGTAAGGACAAGCCAGAGACATCTGGGCATATTAAAGGTATCTGAATCAATTCTAGCCTTCCAGTCCTCCGCTTTGCTAATTATGATCTTCTAAATTGCACATTTGAGGTGAATTGCCTTAAAAGTACTTACTGGAGGTTGGGGTGGGGGTGGGGGAAGAGTAATGTTCCAGTAAAGCTATTATCTCAAGTCTTGGAGTATTTTTTTTTTTTTCATAAAACATTTCATTATAACTCAGAAGCAATCATCTACCCAGGTTATGGGAATTATGTTGATTGTCATTAACCTTGCAATACAGATTTGTGTTTATTAATGAAGTGTAATCCTGTAAACAATGCAGACATAGCTCATGACTACTGTATACTTAATTGGGGTCTTGGTTTGAGATATTCCTCAGCTGACAGTGAAAAATGGACAATACTATCCTAGACGTAACCCCACTGAAGTAATGCACCACAAATATCTTACTCTTTCATGTATTTAAGGGAATTGGAAATAGTTTACTGAAAGTGATACAAAGAACATGCAAAACTGACATGCTTTCAGAAAAAGCTGTGTCACTGATTCTCATAATGTCTTGGACTCCAAAAAATTTTCAGTGTATGCTCTAAAGCATTTCCAGTCTGACTACTGTTGTTAAAATGCCAAGAACTTCTTCAGGAACTCATTTTCTTTTTTGCTTATTGTGTTAGATAGACTAGGACATAAACACTTGCATGCCCTGGTAAAGAGAAAATTGGAAAAGCTAGCACCATCTTGGAGAGGATTTGCAACACAAGGTTTAAATTAAGCAACATATATGGGTACTGTTTCTCAGACACCTCTATAAGCTCCTCAGTGGGGCCAGACAAAAATGATAGATTGTTGAGAGTTACAGTTACAAGAAACCAACTGTATTTCCAACAAATAAGGCAATAAAAGCATCTTTTATTAGCTATCTTCAAATAATCTAAATCTCTAGATATGTTCAAGATGACCCAGTAGAGAGGGACTTTCTGCCAAGAACAGAAAATCATAGAATAATTCAAGCTAGACGAGACTTCTGGAGTCCAGTTGCCTGCTCAAAGAAGGTATGGCTAGAGCAGATTGCTCAGTCCCATAAAGTCTTGAACACCTCCAAGGATGGAGAGACCATAACCTCTGAGGACAGCCTGTTCCAGCACCTGATTACCCTCACCCCAGCCTCAGAGTCAAGTTTCTCAAAGACTCTGGATGACAGGGGCCTTTCTAAATTACTGGGCTAGTGTGGAGAACTTTGAATGTCATCTCATACCCAGTGGTCTCTACAGAACCAGAGCAGTCCCCAGTGATGCAGTGAGCAGATCTGGCTTGATCCCACATCAGCTGATGTAGCACTCTGAGGCTTTAGGTAGCTGCTATAGCTTAGGTTAATGGCAGAGACTACTCCTGAGGAGGGCAGGTGCAGATACAATGCAAAACCACCATTGTTCCCACATGGATGTTTTTGCTAACAAAATTCAGAATATAAAAATGAAGCCGGATATTTTTCATGGAGTTTTTTTTTTTTAAAAAGAAACCTTCAAGAAAAACATGTTTGCAACCTTCTTTGTAGCACAAAAAAGTACTCGTATAAGCTTAATATTTACATTTATGCTGTGCCTTAATATTAAAATACAAACACAGGGTTTATAAATACATAAATACAAACACAATATACAAAATACAAATATATAAATACAGTGTTTAATATTTACATGACGCTTTTCATTCTCAAGACTTTCAGCTTGGCTCTTTTGCCTTACTACATATCGACAAGGAAAACCTTAATAAATTGAACCAAACTCCTAACCAATCGCTTCTGCCAAGGATGTGAGTTCATGGGCACTCATTTCCATATAGGCATCATAAAAATCTCAATAGTTATCATGGCCCTTCGCAGCTGAGGAACCCTTTCTGTTCTGGTATACCTTTCCCCAGGAACATGGCAGACACTGATCACGCAGGGGCAGAGGACCTGTAGAAGGGCTTCCAGAGGCTTCACTCCTCTGTGCCTACAGCAAACCTGTTGACTCCAAAATTGCTTTTCAACAGCTGATAAGAGTTGATCTTTGCATGGCTTCACATAGCAGCCCTTTTCCTTTGGGCCTGGGCACAGACAAGAAAATTTGCTGATTCTGGAGAGTAACTCAGCTCCTGGCACAAGGACATCAACATGGTTATCTCTGCTCTCTAGTGGTTATCCCATGCGCTTGAGTGATGTGGCCTCACCAGCTGATATTAGTCTCCCCGTCCCAAACCCCCCTCTTGAGAAGAGAGCCTGGGTTATGGCTTCAATCTGGAGAATGGGAGCGGTGCAAACGTCTCATGCTTTCCCTGTAACACTAAGCAACTCCATCCATCCCTCAGGATGGTTTGTACCCAGCGCAGATCTATCTGGCTCCCCCTCAGGGGATGTACATGGACTGTGTCAGGCCTCAATATCATCACTATTCAGCAATAGCATGAACTAGAGTGGCAGCTGAGCGTTGAGCAGTCACTGATTGGGGTGTTTGCCTTGTTCCCTATACACCATGCGCTGGTCTGATCACACCATGTGCGTGAGTCAGGCAAGACGTGAGTGCAGCATGTGCTGAACAGGCCAAGGGCAAGAAGAAAGAGCACAGCACCACTACAGCAAACTATTGCACGGCAGTAGTGGTGGGGAATTGCACCTAGTAGGAAGAGCAGCCTGTCCCATCCGGATCACAGACCCCAGCCTTGCAGCGTATGGGCACAAGTCCACACCACCTGGCTCAGGAAGGAAGGCTTGCTCGCTGGTGTGGGTATCAAAACCAACTGAGACAAGAATCTAGTAGCCTTGATTCTGTCCTTCCTTCTGCTCCCCTGCACTGTTTTATTACTGCATCCCACCACTCCCCTAGACTTTTCCCGATGGCTGCTTTTCCGCTGTGCTAAACCAGCGCTGCTAGCAGCCCTGTGTCAGTCACTCTGCAAGCGCTGCTTTCCTGCCTGCTGAGGCAGGACAGACGGCAGGAGGGAGCACAGCAAAGAAGCTAATGATATGGGGAGCAGAGGGAGGACAAAATACCCAGTCGCTTAAAAAAAATCCAATTAATATTTTAAGAAAGGAAATCAGAGTTTGTGAATTGGAGAGGGCTTTTTTACGTCTCCCAGCTTTCTCACCTATTTCACTTGCAGAGATAACTTTGACGGCATGTCTCTGTTCTAAGCAGCCACACCAGGCTTGCAGAGCAGTTGTCCTGATGTGTACAGCACTGTCAAACTCAGTCTTTTGAGCATCTCTTCTCTAATTCGCCATCATCCTTGCCTTTTCTTTCCTTTATTATCTCACCCATGGTCATACACGCAGCTCAGCAGCTGGAGAGGGCTCTCCCAGCCTGCTGGCGTTCTCAGCCACAGTGAGCATTTCTTGGCTTTTTTCCACCCAAGAAAGTTCTCCAGTCAATATTATATCAATTCTGGAAGGAGCAATAACATTCTGCAGGTTCTTGGCAAAACTAAGCTTGACAGTTCATCCCGCCTGCCCTGCAGTTCCCATAGGGTGAGATTTAAACAAGTTCAACAAGTCATTTTATCTCTGGTCACTCGTCTCATGTCTTGAGGGACAGCAGTGAAAATCCCCCGTTCTTTGCTTTCATTCCCCACATATCTGCCTGGGTACACGTTTGTTTGAGAAACCAGCTACTTATTCCAAGCTTCTCTGGTTCTGTAGGACCCTAGATACTGTTTTTACGGAGATTTCCAGGAGCAGATACACACTGATTGAGAAGAGTTAAGCCAAGATCACATTTTAAAATACAGCATAGTGGGGTTCTTTGAGTGTGCAGGTTGTAATACTGAGAGAAAGGAAGCATCACCTTCTGCAACAGAATTTGCCATCTCCTGGTGACTGCCTGCCAGGCGCGTGCAGGGTTGCCGACCTCATCTGCAATCTCTATCTCAGCCCTTCGCAGAAAAGCAGGGAACGAGAGAGGTTACAACCGCCACAAAATAAGGTCGCCTCACCCCAGTCTGTCCTTGCACAAACCGCTCTGAGAGAACTTCTCACACTCTTCCCCTGCTTCCACACTTGGCCTCGGGCAGATCCGTCTCCCTGCTGCATACTCCATGTAGCCCCTTTTCTGCCTGGAGGGCTCTTTTCCTGGGATCTCCCACCACATCTGCTCCTTTCAGGACCTTCTCTTTCCTGCAGCTGGAGGCTCATTCGGCCCCTGGTAGGGAGCAGGTTACACAGACCTCCTCTTACAAGCACGATAAGCCCTTTTCATCCCGCTGTTCCTGCAGGATAACGTTCCTGCATTATCCTCTGCTCTTTGGCACAAGTGAACATCTGGTCCTTTTCTGTAAGCGATGTTTTCCAGAAAATTAGAGCAACCTTTCTTGCACATATCCAGTGCCAAAGGGCTGGAGGGGGCAGCTGAAATGTGACATAGAAACATCCCTCGGTGAAAAGACATGCCTTCAGGCACTATATTTAAAGCTGCACTTTAGTTGACTGAGATATCAGCTTGTGTTTAGCAGCAACAGCGATATTTGTGGTAGACAGGAGGGTTTTGAGCAGATACTGTTGTAGCAACAGAATTTGCATGGGATACCATGTGAATGAATACAAAGTCTGAATTCAGTTCTGTACCAGTTAAGAGAGTAGATCAAGGCTAAAACCCATCACTTAAGACCGCTGTCTCCCAGAGTGTCTTTAGGAATACTGCTGCAAGAGGGTCAGGAGTCACCTCATGAAGTATGTGTGACTTCTCTGCTGGGTTAGCCACCATTAATTTCATTAATGACTTTTCCTTTTCCGGTCCCTTTGTCTTTTATTCCTATTTGGTTAATATTGATTTTATTTCTCCACAGGTTTCCTCCTTTAGGAAGAAGGGGTCACCATGAGATTCTTAACAAATACAATGATCTGACCTTTTGTTTAAGATTAATATAGTTATTTCTGTGAACTGTTATCCATGGGATTTCTGTGGTGCTAAGGATTTCCTGTCTGCCAAATGCTCTGCTTATAACACAGGCTAAGGTGCATCACAAATAAGCCAAAATCATCCATTTATTAAGAATTAATCAATAATGAAATATGTGACAACACAAAATTACAGTTGCCTAAATAGTATTTTGTACCCTTCCAGAAGGGTAAAGCAAAACTCAAACTTTCAGAAAACTAGGAGGTCAAGAATTAAATGCGATGCCCTAAATCCGATAACTTATCTGCACTCCTGCTTTAACATAAGAGGAACATAGGGAATACTAGAAAAATAGAGGACCCAATCCTTTATATAGTTACATCAATAGATTATAGTAGTATAGCAGCATCATGTTGGTTGGTTTGATAAATATCCTCCAAGTAAATTTACAATTGAACTGTTCTTTATATAATCTTTGCTAGGTAAATCCCATTAAGCTTTGCTCTTTTTTGAGCACAAACTTGATGTTACCTGTTGAATTGCAAATTGGCCCAGCTGAGCTCCAGCTTGCAACGATCAGCAAACTGGACTTAGAAGCTTCCCTCAAAGCCATAGGCTGCTATAGGAGATCCTGCCAAGCTCACATTATCTCCCTGTGTAATTACAGCTTTTTAGTGCAGTGGGGTGTGATTAGCTCAAGCTGTAACTCATTTAGGGCACTATAATTACAGTGCACTCAGCTTCACAGTTGGTTTTGACCTAGAAAGGGTGTGTTCCTGGGGTTATTTTTAACAATCTGTTGGCAGTGCTTATAGGTATTACCAGGCCTCACAACAAAAACATCTGAAATTTGACAGGCATTTGACAGTCTTGTTAGTGGCTGCCAGTGTCAAATGTGTCTGCCTGTTCCTGAGTATTCTGCGTGTTGCTCTTGTTTGTGCGTCTTCGCCTGTCACTTCAAGGCTGTCTCTTCTTTTAGCAACAGATGCCCAGTGCAACAAATCTCAGATAAATGGTCTGATGGACCCATGTGACTGGAAAGGGGTCTGCCTTTAAAAAAAAAAAAAAAGTTTATTAACTAGGAGATTGTTAATTTCTGATTAGAGTTATCAAAAAGATAAACGTGCACTAAAAGTGCTGGATTTATAAAAGGCAGTAAAAAATACAAGCCGTGCACAGGAAAAAGTCTCATTTTATCATGGGGAATTATACCTTAGTGCAATTAGGGCAGCAGAGGCTTAATGACTGGCCTAAAAAATATAAATACAGCTTTCCTAAAAATCTTTTATGACAATTTATCATTATAGATCTGTATAAAAGAAATAGCAATAGTAAAGCCACCCTCAAAGGATTGTCCTCCGTTATTTGCATGTTTTTTTAAAAACAGTGTATTTGAGTTAACGTTACTAGATATCATTGCATCAATTTTACCACCCCTGTGTAGAAAAGCTGCCACTTCATTTACATTATGGTGGTGGCTTGGTGACGGAAAACCTTGCCTGCCGGTCACATAGAGTAATCCCTCTTTTTTTCTGTGTTAAAAAGAATCTCCCTGAAAATCTCTCTCCAGTTTGTTGCTTTCACCAGGTATTTCTGGACATATGAATGCTGACAAACTACTTCTGCAGGACCAGAACTGCTTTTCACCTATTAGGACAGAAAAATTGGTTACAGGAACTGTAGAGGAAAAACAAAACTGAACTGGATATTTCTTTGATTAGTAGTGAAGGAGTATTCTCCATTCAAAATCGTCTGGAGGATTGGCCAATGTTTTTAAATTGTGCATAATTAAGCACAATGGCCTGCAATATTGTGAAAGCTTGGTGTAACCTTCTCTTGGTATTTTATACCTTCAGGTGGCAGAAAGGCATGCAGAAAAGCAGCACTGGTACAGATGTAACTGCGAACAGCCTGTAGCACAATGTATGTTAGACAGATTATACTGCTGCTACAGAAAACAAACTTTTCAACTTTGATGACATCAAAAATATCCTTGCTCTGGAAGAAGCGAGGTTGATAATCAGCTTTATTAAGAAGCACAGGATGTTCCTATCAGGGAGGAGTAGCGGATGAGCTCAGAAGTACGCCCGCTTGCGAGGAGAAGTGGCTGCCATGGACCTGACAGTCAGATTTTTCTTAACAGCGAGTTAACTTCACTCTTGTGTGTGCAAGGCTGAGCTCTCTGAATTGCTCCGAAGTTCCCCTGTCACTTGTGCCTTGCTGATCTGGTATTTTAGTCCAAAGGCCTCCAGGGCAGCCCAGAAGAAGGATGGAGAAACGTCCTCCCTGCTGGACGATGAAGGTGTCCCGGCACATTAGCAGAGCACTGTTTGTGGCAGGCAACGTATGTGTGAACTGTGGATTACAAAGCCAAGCCACTGCGCTTCCTTGCATGGAAAATTGAAAAGAAATTATCAGTCAGGCCTGCTGAGGGAATCTGAAAGAGATGAAACCCAAAGACCTTCAAGACCTCCTTTTCTTTAGGCTCTGCATGCCCATGCGTGCTCTATAGCCTCTGTGGCTAACGAACATAAACGATGCTGGTTAAAAGCGACAGGAAACTAATGTAATCCTTCTAAAGAGACATTATTATAGATGGCAACTGTGGGAAAGGGATTCATTTACCATCCATGATAAATACAGTGGCTACTCTTTACACATAATGACGCTATTCTTACGTGTCCCAAAGGGTTGCATAATTCTGACAAAAGCTTCTGCTACTCTAGCTGAGGGTGGTTGGGTTTTGAGAAAGTTTTCCCAAGGTCTCTTATTGTTTAATGTGAACGTTATTAAAAGCCCAAGTCTGCCACTGCTAACTATGCTGAGAAATGTTGTGGGCAGGCAGGACAAAGGAAAATTAGGTAATGTAATCCTTCAAATTTGACAGACTTGACTCAAAGTAAAAATATATTAGCCCCTTCTTTTTGTCCTCTCTGCATATTGGGTGCCTTTCATTTTTCCCCTGTCACTTTTCTAAGCCATTATTTCACAAATTTAGTTTCTACAACAAGGATAGAAAACTCTGATTATAGAAGCAGTTACTTCTTCATGAAACACAGCCCAACTGATTTTATTACTAGGGGTCCTACTAAAGTAAAGAAATAATTGTACAGAGAAGGAGTGTATCATGAGCTAGTTATTAAAACGACAATGTGCATTAATAGAGACAGATTTACCCATTAGGTGACATTTCGATGATGGTGGCATTTCAATGACTTTATTAAAACTTTATTATTATTATTATTATTATTATTATTATTATTATTATTATTATTATTATTATTATTATTATTATTTTATTTTGTAGTGGTATTTCAACTGTCCCAGCTACCAAGTTAAAAAAAAAATAAAATCAATCTTTTGTATTAGAATTTCAAAGACATACTCTTCAAAGTGATTTATATATGAGTCGTATCTTTTTATGAGGTGGTGCACTAAAGTCAGAAGATTTCCTAGAGTGAGGTCAGCTTCTCAAATATTTAGGACATTTGTAAAGAAGTGGTTTCTGCAGTTCAGCTGCTGGGGTAGCAGAGTAGGATGTATGCAACTTGACTCAAGTCTCTGTCTTGGACAAGTTGTCCACAGTAAATAGCCCTTCTTCTCTAGCAGTGTTCACATACCTGTCTACCAGGACACTGACAGCAAAGATGAAAAAAAAAAAGAAGGGTACTTTAGTCTGCCTGCTAAAACTGGACCGGCACACAGCAAAGATGAAGATTTCCAGGGCAGGGACACCAAAGAACAAGAGGCAACATAGAATCACAGAACGGTTTGGGTTGGCTCCAACCCCCCTGCCATGGGCAGGGACAGCCTCCACTAGGCATGAACCTGCAGCCCAGTGAAAAGAGGACTTGGTCTGGAACAAGGGTGGGAAATGGGTTCCCACCCTGCCTTTCTCTCCTCACTAGGCTATGTGCAAGCTCTTCCTTGTCCCCAAAATGCTGAATTTCCTTTTATGCTGTGCCTCTCTAAAAGGTGGAGTAAGGAAGGAAGGTACCCAAAAGTCAGACTAGGTGCCTAAGAGAAAAGGGAGTCCACCCTGGCATTGGGAGAGAGCTGGGATTCAGGAACACCCCCTGGTATGCTTCCTTCCTGGCTACGTTTCCCTCAGCCCATCTTATCAGTACACAGGCTTGTTTTCATCCCATTTCTGACTCACCACACAGAGGGAAGAGGTTCCTAACTGCTGGGTATGGATTTAAGGTTCTGGCCTCACCAGTAGAGTTTTGTGGATCCAAATCAGTAAGAAGTACATCAAAGATGACATGCTGCTTAGTTACTGGGGTATCAGGAGCAATTTTCATGCCCTTTGGCCATCTGCCATATGTATCACTGGATCAAAGCCCTCTTAACATGTAGCAATTACTGACAGCAACTCGTGCCCACCTGAGAACAGAGAATCATCTCAGACCATCCCAGTTTGTTCTATTTCTCACATTTCTTTGTGTAAATATATATATATATGTTGCACTTATGAGGGAGGTAAGAGCCTAGCACCTTTGCTCTCATACTCGTTCCTTTTTCTTTGTCACTCTTCTGGAATACATTCCAGCTCCTCACCCCACTTGGACTGACTGGAGTAATGAGCAGTCTCATTCAACATCTCAGCTGTTCTCTGCCTTGTGGTTTGCTTCTTAATGAGCTGAAAGGGTCAAATTATTAGCATAAACTTGCTCCGGTATCTGGTCTGACTATCCGTACTTTCAAGCACTGCTACTTTACTGGTGCCAATTACAGACATTCTTCTAATTTCCTTTTCCTTGCCAGTCAGTGTTCCATTGCCTGACGGCTTCTTACACAATTTCCGTGAGTATTTCCCTCTCCAGCAGTTCTGACCCAAACATGCCCTCCTCTTTAGGGGGATTCAAACATCTTCATTACATCACCCTGATATGTCTCTGGCTTCCTTCAGTGCGTAAAGTAGTCAGTCCCTTTCTTCGTCACACAGAGGAGAGAGAGCAAGCTGAGGGACTTGCTTCCCTTGCTCTGCTTCGGGGAAATGCAGATTCCTATGGCACAGGTCAGACACGTTTGCTGACTGCAGTGCTCAAAATATAAACTGCATCACAGTGAGAGAATGGGAGGTGATAACCTCCTCCCCCCCCAGTTAATGTAATGTAATGAAAAGAATGAAAAGTACAGGTCCTTTTGCTAGACTGCAATTTGAAGTGTCTTCTAAAGTGACTTTCCATCCTTAAATCCTTGGTCTGTCTATGGAAACACTAAAAATTCAGAAAAGGTTAAAAGTTACTGAAACACACACATTTGTAGTCTTTCATTGATTTTCTGTACTTACTACATTCTCTTGTACATCTCAATTTTAGTTGTGTGCCTGTAAGCAAATAAGCATACATGATATTTCTCTTTACCTGTGTCAGCAGGGTAGCAGCTATCCATTTATATTATTTATATCCATTATTTATATTTATATCCATATTATTATTTATATCCATTGTATTGCTCTGCTTATTGCCCACCCAAACTTGTGCCCTATGGAGGTGTCCTTCTGAGAGATCTGGCCCTTCTTTACTGACTACTCCTTGCAGACAATTGCTGCTAATTTAGAAATAATAGTTCTTTTCAGACATGCATGCCTCTTGCTTACTTTTCCAAGGTATTACTATTTTTCCTACTCATTGGAAACCTACGCAGGTATATAAGTAATTTGCATATGTAGATTTGAAAAGAGACCAAAGGCTCCCTCTCTATTTTGGGAGTAGCATAACAACACCATCCAGTGGCTTCTGATGATTTGAACTGGTTTCTGTGGTGTTAGGTCCATGGTAGATGCTATAATTGATGCAAAACATTTAGTGCCAAGTGAAAATATACAGTCATAATAAAACTCAAACAAATAAGCACTTTTTTAAAAAACAAACAAACAAACAGGAACACATTTTCATATAGTTCTACAATCTGAAATGAGATTTTGATTACACGGTGGGGGGCTAGAAAGGGCAAGATGAGGTATATTAAACATATATAACTTCCTTTGCTTGAGTAACTTGGTCTTTGGTTTCCAGTCAAGGAGAAAACATTAGTAGAAGATGGTGCTGCTTAAGTGTAACAAACCTGGATGTATCATTTGTTAAAGCCTAGAAAGGTCATTCAGGGACCTGCCTAGAACACTACATTGCTCTTTATCAAACTGGATAATGCACACAAATTCTAGTCCCATCTGTACCGGACATGCAGAGATTAATATAGGATTGCAGCATTATAGTTGTCATTGTAAAGCCTTTCCTCCAAAGATAAAAGAGCTTCAGAGTCATTAATAAATGAGACAATACGGTATTCCTCTGAAACAAGCTTTGTAAAGATGAAACACAGAAGCAGCAGCGAAAAGGACTCCTCCAGGTTCCTGCTTGAGTTGAAAGGTGTGGCAGAGCTGTGCGTCCATTTGTGGTTTCTCACAGAGGCCTTTTATCAGCAGCACACAAAACACAACTGCTGCAGAAAAAGGTGCCATACTCTGACATTTTTTCACAACAGAAACATGACTACTTTTGAAACCTCACTCTTGGCCTTGGGCTGTATGGAGAGCTCTGTCCATCGCTGTTCTCCTCAGTGGCAGGCAATGTGGTGCTCCTCAAGTCCTGAAGCACACCTCCTTGGCCAAAGAGTTGGGCCTGGCACACAGAAACAGTCTGTGCTGGCCTCTGGGCAGCAGGGGTGAGAAAGGGAATCCTACACAGAACTTAACCACATAAACAGTATTGTTTGGGCAAGTCAGTGGCAAAACTAGAAACGGAATCTCATTTCTCTTCCACTTTTCTTCTACATAGGCGCAATTAACTTGGATGCTCACTACAAAGCAAACATATATTTGAGAATGCCAAGGCTTTATTCAGTACTGCTCTGTCTCCAGTGAAGTCAATGGGCAGGCAGCAGGGATGAATTATCTTTTGGTCTAACTGACAGTACAAGAGAGTGCCTAATTAGAGAGTTATTTCCTAGAGTCCATTTTCACTTCTCTCTTTGTTCTTCCCCTTTCATCCTCCTCTTCCATTTCTGCAGTTAATTTTGTTCAGTCTTTACGCAAGAGCTCTACGGAGGAAGAGTAATGAAGCTACCAGTATCCTGATAATCCAGTTAATTGAACTCCCTTCCTTTATTTATTGTGCCTGGAACGCTCTGAAGTGAAGGGAGAATTTTGATGATTTTATTGATGACTGAACATTACCGGTTCTTCTGCATTGCCAACACTATAAAAGAAATCATAGACATAACTGTCCTACAACAACAATTAGCGTAGGAAGCTAGAGGGCAAATTCTTCTAGAAAGAACGGTTGTATAAGAGAAGATGCGTATGTGGTACAGTTTTGTACAGGAAGTTGCTGTTTCTGGTTTTAAAGATGGTCTCTAAAGCTTCATGACAGCTCTCGTCATCTTCATGTTTATTTTGTTTATCCATATCAGTTTCATATTTTACATTACTTTTGTATTCTCTTCCCTCCACCCCCTCACTATCCAGATGTTTCAAGCAACATCTTTCCAGCTCTAGTTTCTTGCCACTCCCTTTTCTGTTTCTCATCTCCTTTACTTTCTAATTTCCATTACTAGCTAATTATTGTCAGTTTTGCTTCCTTTCTACTCCAAAAGTGATGGCTGGTCTTTCACTATCACAATGTGGTTTCTTTTCCTTAGGAGAACCTCATTTTTCTTGCATTTCAGACTCTTTTCTCAAAGTACATTAAACAGTCAAATCCCTCATGCTTATCTAGCATTATACAGGTCCCAGTGTTTGTCCTCTTCCAACAAATCCCTGCTCCGGTCTTCTTTCTAGGCACCTTGCCCCTTTTCACCACTTTCCGCTACCTCCCCACCACTCCTCTCTGTACTCCAGTTCTTGTCCTGTTGCTGCCAGGATTGATGCACTAGAAGGAGCACTGAAAATCCCTGAGAGACAGGCTCATTGCTGTCAGCTGTTTCGTCAAGCACCACAAAGTCTGCATCGGCCAGAAGCAGCTGCTGCAGGGCTCTTAGTCCCTACATCTCAGCTTGGGCAACGTATGTGCTTACTGCAGATCAGATTTCCTGGGAAAATGGGTACCAAACTCTGTCAAGTCTTTATGGAGTGCATGTTAACTGAGCTACCACAGTGATTTATAACCTTTTCAAAAATGGTCTATTGCCAGCAGACAAGAAAACAGCAAATTTCTGACAGGAGGGCATTCCCCTGCCAAGTATCAACTTCCATCTCCAAAACAGGAAGGCAGTAGAGAACTTTTTTTAATATGGACCAAAACTATATTTTCCATTATTCTTGTTCTCAGAAATTTTTCTTGCTGATTTTTGAATTGTTGGAATTGGAATTGTTTAAATTGTTGTGCTGCTTTGACAACAAAGGAGTATAGTGACCTCCCCAGCTCTTCAGGCAGTGTAAAACTGGTTCCTGTGCCCCAAGCTGGTCACACCTCTTGGTTGCTCTTCCTGCATTGTTGGTCCCTGGCTGATATACACTAGTTTCTTGAGCCTGGTGCCAGCCCACCTACTGTAAACTGATATATACTGCAGCTCTATACTGGCTCCAGATGAGTCATGCAGACAGAGGGAACAATCTTTTTCACAGGAAGACCAGGAAGCTTTCCTAGACTGGATCGTCTCCCTACTATTTTCACTCAGACTGTCTCTCCCAAGATTGTAGGAATCATGGCCACATTCACCGGGAGAGGCAGAGATAGACCAAGAATGGAGCAGCACTCACTCACGTCATGGAGTCAAGTGAGGCTGCCAGGATAGGGAACTTCTGCATGACCAGCAAGGTGGCAGCAGAAGAGTCTCCATGCCTTCCTGGAGCTGGTAGCTGCTCTTCCTAAGTTCAGCTGAACGGAAGGGTTCCTTTAGTGAAGTACATGCTAACCTGGATGTTAGCATTAGCCAAGGGAGGCTCTTGAGGTCACCATGAAGGGCCAGATTATTACCAAAAGTCATACTGAATTAAATCGTGGTCACAACATTCACTGCTGTGTCACTACAGCATAAGTTTCGTATTGCCACTTTCACCTCTGCTGTTAAATAGCTACTCTTACTTCTTCACCTCTTTGGCTTCTGAACCTGGGGATGGGTGTCTCCCTCTCCTTTTATCCCTCTTTTCTTGCTGTCATTAGACTTTATGAGCCTCTTGGACTAGCTCATAAAGTATCTCTCTCCTTCACAGAGATACGGTTCCTGACGCCATCCCATCTCCTCAACACAATCACGTAATATCCCAACTCCTGCAGTCATTTACAGATAAAATTAACATCAGGAAATAACTGTTTGGCTATTTATGGATGCACCTCAGTACCTGGGGAAAAATAAGAATGAGCAATCCAATGCTGCTTTCTGTGCATCACCAACAATTTCTCTATGAAACCTGGATATATGGCTCTAGCTATGACAGAGAAGCAGGTGTGAAAAGGAAGTATGGCAACATCATCCAGTGTCCCACCACATGGCTGGTATAGAACTCACAAGGTGAAGCACTGAGGAAAGGAGTGCCTGTATGGAAACCATAAACTACCAAAGTGCATCCATAGTTGAAAGATTAATAAATTCAGAGAGGCAGAGGAAAGATGACTGAATCAATAGATTTTATTTCTTTTTGGGATATTATTCCTAAGTCACTCCCTCTGCTAGCTCTTTGAGCTCCTTTCCTCTTCCTGTCGCCAAACTTATTCCATCCCTTCCAACACAAGAAACTATCCCTCTCAATTCTCCACTCCCCCTGCACCTTGTAGAGAACTCAACTGTGCTTGCAGCTTCAGTTCTGAGCAGCAGAGAGGATAGCTGGCCATCTTGCAGAGACTTATGCCCAGAAGACACAGCAAATTAACTTTCACCCTTCCTCCTTATTCCCAGGTTGCACAACAGTAGATTGCTTTTTAGTTGCTGGGTCAGCTGCTCTGACCAGCAAGTAGATCAAATGGAATCAAGGCTCTGCTCTCTGCCCAGCTACACATGATGAAGGGAATCATATTAACAGCTCTGAACATTCATATTAGTGCTGCTGTAGGTGAGAAGGCAACAGATGGAAAATAGGTTTAGAAGCTCTGGGGACATCCATGATGGTCCAGGGACCTCAGATGGCTGGGAACAATCAATAAAAGCAGCAGTAAAATTATTCAGGGCCTCTTACCTTACTAGAGCCGAAGACGTGACTTGGTCACCTTTTAAACAATTCCCATGAAAGATGGTTGAATATCTACCTATTCAGAGGTCGCTAATACAGGGAAGTATTATGGCAAATTCTGAATTCTGCTAATCCACGGGTTCGAAACCTGCACAAAAGACACACAGTAAGGCTCACTCAGAAACCAAAGAGCATGAATAAAACCTACACATCTGTGGAGATGAATTAGTACTTCCTTACCCTTACCTAATCTAGCTCATTAGAAGAACAAGAAAAATATGAGAGCTGATTTTTTAAGTGACTTTCTGTTCCACTGACCTTGATTTTGAAAAGAACTCATGAATTCGTGCAGAACCACACTGCATTCCATCCTCTCCTACTACCTTCATGAAGAGGAGGGGAAAAGTTCTTGAATCTCCATCTATTTTAAATTCTGCTTGTATTAAGAGAACACAGACAGAAGCATTACCTTTTGTGGCAGGGTCTCACAGTTAGGCTACAATTTGAGGAAGACATAGAAACTGGTAGTAGAGCAGGTGCCAGCACTCCACTTGCTGAGTTGTCCCATCAATTCTAACGGGTTGACTTGCAGAACAGGACATCATATAAGAAAGGTGCAAGAACTAGACCCTGAAAAAAAAATATTTGAACACATATTTCTGTAGTTGAAAAACATTTTATTTATTCATCATAAAAATCAAGCAACACAGAAAGAGACAACTTTGGCACAAGTTACATGAGTACCTGATAACTAGTTGCTGTACCCCGTGGCTCAGGAAACCCTTCCAACCTGGGCTATGCTATGATTCTATGAAGTTTCAAAACCCTCAAACATTAATTTCAACAACAAAATGGAAATTACAGACAAAAGACTATCATAAGGAGAGCTGTTTTTTGCAGTGCTTCACCCCTGCAAACCCAGATGTGTTCTGTGGTCCTACCACTCCTGCTTTTGTGAGCAGAGGTGAAAGAACTCTACTTAGGAAATTAGTGTAATGGTTTTAGTTGTTGTCAGAATAAAATAAGAATTTAAACAAGCAAATCCACCTAATATAGTAGGAATACGTTTAATAAAAATAAAGATCTAACCTATTTCTACAGGTTAAGCCTGCACATAGTAGTTTACAAGGAAATAGTAGGCCTAAGCCTGTTTTGCAAATTTAGATTTGTGCCAGCACAGTTATATTGGTTGAATACTTTAAAATAAATAAATAAATAAGGGGGGTGGGGGTGGTATCAAACCTACCTAATCTACCATTTTAACAAGTATGAGTGGTTATTTTTAGCAAAGCAGAAATGCAGCATTTGGTAGAAGAAGAGATGTCAGAAGTTATTTCAAAATTTAGCTAGAAGGACTATTTAGATGAGGAGTTCAGGCCTACAGTCCCAGGCTGCCCAGGGAAGTGGTTGAGTCACCATCCCTGGAGGTATTTAAAAGACACATAGATGTGGTGCTTAGGGACATGGTTTAGGGGTTGGACTTGATGATCTTAAAGGTCTTTTCCAACCTAAACGATTCTGTGATTCCTAGTCATCATTCTAACTGTTCTCTGTTGTATCTGAGCACCAAATAAAGACAAAATCATCCCAAGAATATATCCTTACCTCTTGAGGGCATTGTACCCAGTTTGCAGGTAGAAAGCTGCAAAACTGACTGATGAGTGACTTGCCAAAAGACGTACAGAAAATACCCGTATAGATGTCTGGAGTTTAAACCTTGCTGCCTTACCTACCATCTCCTTTACCACACAGTGGTGAGTAAGAACTTAAATAACACCTGTAGCAAAATTTTATTTCCTCACATTGTTTAAATAATTTACTAGAGTATGTAACATAGCAAAGTATCATAAGAACAGCCATACGGGGTCAAATCAAAGGTCTATCTAGCCCAGTAGCCTACCTCCAGCCGTGGCTGAAAAGATATGTTGAGAAGTGTTCAGACCACTGGAAATAGTTCTGACTCTAAAGCTGAAATACCCTTCTACTCGGCACACTTTCTTATCTGATCTCCCTAAACTACATGGCAAAGCTATGTGGAAAAACAGTATGAGCTTTCATACACATTATGGAAAGCTATGGCTTTTCAGCTGTAGTTTAAACCTGAGCTACATGGACTACTGCTAGCAGTCCTGACAGGTAACTTCCACGTCTCTTCCAGCAGCTGTTATCTACTGAACTCCTAACTCCACCAGATTTTTTAGGAATCTGCAAGTCAAAAAAGGCTGGAGATCGCTTCTTTAAAGATTAGGTTTCGGATGATTCTTCTTGCTGTTGCCTGTTTGTAGCTGAGAAAATCCTACCATCTGCTGGAGAGAAGAAAATCTGCTCTGGTTCCTACAGCTGTAATTATTCTTCGTCTTCCCGCACCTCTTGTGCTCTTGTTTCAGCACCTGTTTTTGTTTTGTCTTATGTAAGCTGATTGTTTAATTATCCTGTGTGCACAACGATTTGGCTAAGTCATTTTGTGTGCACACACATGCTGATATCTCAGATGTTCACTCCATTCTTTAACTCCCACTGCTGTTTCACAATGAGGTATTATGATAATTATAAGCTTCATGGGGGGAAAAGACAACTTATTTCATCATATTTTTATTACTTGAGGTATAAGTTGGCTTGATGTAGTATTTTTCTGAAAAGCAGGCTTTTCATGTTGACTAGAACAGAATATAAACAAATTAACCCAATAGTAGCGTTCCAATCCAGTACAGCTCTTTACTTATCACTTTGCCATTTCCCACTAGGTTACTCCTAGGAAGCAAGACCAGCAATCCTACCCATGGCTTTGTCCAGGAACAGAAGCAACATGAGGCAGCTCTTCAAATCCTGGCCAATATTGCAGGCGGACTGAGCTGCTTGAGCAAAGCATTCATCACAGCAGATACTTTTTCAAACTTTAGAGGCCATCTAAGCATGAAAACAAAGAGAAGCCCCTGCACTCCATTACCTGCTGCGAGGTTTGGCCGCCATTTTTTCTTAAAGCACACAGCAAATGCAGCACCAACCCATGCACTACCTGTCCCTTGCAGCAAAAGGAATGCTGTGGAAGACTAGTGTGGTCTGACTGCTTTTGGGGAACAAGACATCTCACGCAGAATCTAGCTCTTTGGGACCCTTTTCACAGCCAGACCTCAACCCAGTATTGAGTATCTGTCCATTACATATTTAAAGCTGGTAACAGTTTCTCTTTGTCTGTCCTGCCAGCCTGGTATATGTTCCAACATAGTTCGGGTTATCTGAAGAAAGAACACATTATGGCGACCCCCCTGACTACATCAATGCATTAAATTCCACACTTTTATTAAACAAAACAGAATGCCGGCATATTTGCCATCCCTAGCACATGGTATTTACATCTTACTTGAAACACAGGACACCGGTTCTTACATGCAAGCACATGTACATGCCTACAAGTTTGTTCATGCATCCTGGCTCCAGCTGCCAGGAGTTTGATGGATGCATTGGTAGGAGCCAGAGCGATAGTTACAGCCCTCTTAGACCTCTCCAGTAGCACCGTCCTGAGTCCTACAGCAAGCCCAAGAGCAAAGACACCAGGAATGCATTCTTGGATGGGTCTACTGGCGTCACTCGGAGCTTGGCTGTACCACAGACATTTATTACAACTGTATCTACCCTTTTACCCATGTAAATCCTGTTGGCATTTTCTCTTCCAGCTAACCCTAGCTTTTGTGCTATGATGCAGCATAACAAAAACCAGCAGGAAGCCAGGCAGAGGGAGAAGGGTTTTTCCCCATTCTCCCTCAGTTTTGCTACTTAGGAACAAAATATAACCCCAAAGTCTGACATATATCTATTTAGACTCCCAGTTTTTAAACACTATTTATAATGACATACTATCTAGGAGTCCAATACTTTCATAACTCTGCAAGTCACAGGCTTAAAAAATACTATTCTTTCTACCATGCGTAAAGCAAGGAAACCAAAAACAAAGTGACCCATATTTTGAACACTGTTATTCTGCTTTGGGTGTCTGCAGTAACACCATCAAAAGAAATAGAATGATTTATGGCCTAATATGTAGCTGTCTGCATTATGAAACATTAAAACAAAAAAAAGCACATAAAAATCCAGGAAGGTAGCGAAAGTATCTTTGATCTCATATATTATTTATCTCTTCAAGTACATAAAACAAAACAGTAGGTTTTGCTCTGCATTGTGTGCATCTTATACCTCAAATAATAATACATCATGTAAAAGGGCCCTTATCTAACATTCCAAAATCCTTTCTATGAAAAGGTGAAAATCCATCCAGCCCACAGCTTGTTCCTTCCTGGACAGCTGGGGAAAAAAGAAAGAAAAAGGTGTGTTCTGCAGTGCATCCAAAGACTGACTAATCTAACTGGCAAATCATTGAGTTCCCAGGGAATTTTCTGCATAAAGGAAGTCAAGTACAGGCTGACAGGGAATGAGGGCTCTGGGAGATTTTATTATGAAGCTACAGCCTGGAGTTGCGAGATGTGCCTCCACTGATTTCTGTTCTGCGCATTTGCAGCAATCCAGCAGTTACCATAAACTTCAGCCTGACTAAAATGTGTTGGGCATTAGGCAGGACATTTTTCTTGTTATAACCTTGTTCCCACTGCTGTAGATTGTAATTTCCTTTCACCATACAACTAGAAAGGAATATAATGCTGGAATCTTTTGATGCTTTATGTTCTAATAGAAATAGGTCCTTCTGATCTAAAGCCATATACAGAGTTAAAAAAAATGCTAGAAAAATATTGTTTGCACCAAAATCAGTCTCTTGGTGTGCATAATGTAGGCTAAACAAGAACATCATAGATTTTCTCAGGGAGTGTCAGAAAGCAAGTTGTAAATAATTTAAATTGCATATATCTAGTTATGAGATGCTACTGTATTGCAAGGAGATGCAGGAATTAGAACAACTAATTCTTATAATGTTTGAGTAACAAAGAATGAGGATAGAAAATACACACTAGAATTTTGCCTGCAGAGGCACCTCCATTACTTCAGCTAAATTATGACTGAAATTGGTTTATCTAATGTAACACTCCTATACAGACACCCACGTTATTTTATCAGGTATTTGTTTGGATAACCAGCTTGAGAAAAATCAGCATAGAACTGAGGGCTACCTACACATTGGCCTGCACTGGTACAATTAAACAATTTCTAAAAATGTTATTGAATTCTGTGTAGGGATAAGACTTGAAGTATCTCACGGGATAGTGCTTGATCAAAATAGCAAAAAAATACTTCTGGGGAATCTACCGATATCAGTTCCATCACTCTGGAAACCAAGGTTAGAGAAAAATGCATTTTTTTCTTATAGGCCTGTGAGTGAAATGACTGTAACCTTATCCTTGTTTTACCACTGTTGATAGCTCTTGCTGCTTGAGACACTTCGGAATCTCAACACCACTCAGGTTTATGCTAGCAGGGCCACACATCCCAAAAGCTGGCATTAGAACATCAGTGTTTCAGAAACGCAGTATGAGCCAGGAAATGACCAGGAGAAGGGTGCCTGTGCTGATTGGTTTCATCATGTGTGCGTGGCAAGATGCAGTCTTCAGCCAGTGCCATTACTCTTTCGAATCCGGACTCCTGCCTGACACAGCAAAGAGGACAATAAGCAAACAGTGGGCAGCAGTAAGTAAACAATAGGTGCCTTCAGAGATATTTTTAAAGGTAGCATATGAGAGTAATAACATTCAGACACTGGAAATGTTCACTTAGTTTCCAAATCATGTTCAAAAGATCACTGCCATTAAAGATTTGTAAAGCTTTTTAATTAGGGAAAACCCCAACCTAGCAGTAGAAATGAGAACTCTCACCTGAGCCTACCCTTACCAAACCAGCAGCCACTCAGCTTAGCTTGCTCCATCTATAAATGTCTTCCCCTCACCCACAAGCTCTTTCCCTCCCAAACCCTAAGGTTTTCTCTTCAACCTATTTTTTTCCTATAGCCTTTTCTCTCTCAGACTGCATCATCCCATATTGCTCACTCTCTGCAGCTCAATTTTAAGTACTTCCTTTACCTGGTGTTTTGCACTCCCTCCCCAGTAAAAGTGTAGCACAACCAATCTGCATTTAATGCCCTTTATTCTAGACATCATTGTAGAAATTCAAGCCAAAGCCCAAAATACTTAACAAGCAGCAAGAAAATAGTTTCCTATTGCCAGCAATAGAGTAAGGAACAGTGAATTCTTTTTTTCTGACAGTATGTTATTTATAGTAAGCAGGCAAGCATACGGGTGGCTGCAAGTGACTCCAAACCAAACAGAATGACGGTGAAATCTGTCAGGATATGAGCTTGTCGTCACTCCCTCTCACTTTACAAGCACAGAAGAATAGGGAATCAGGATTTCCTGCCTGATACCCCAGGCTTTCAAATAGCCCGTTCTTTATCTTGATAAAAGTACAAAATAAAGCAGGCATTTCTTTCTGCAATGGAGTGATCAGCAAAATGCTGAGGCATGGGTTTTCCTGAGGGTCGTTCAGTGTCTCCTGCTTTTTGGCAAAACCGTTGCAGTTTGGGGTGAGCTTCCCTGCCACCTCCTAATGAGTTATAATGCCCAAGATGCTGAAAGAAATAGCAGGCAGATGGAGCTAGTGATTTACGCATCATCGGAAACCGAGGATAAGCGAGAGAGCTTACAGGAGCCATCTGCAGCTTCCTACACTGATCCAACAGTCCGTTCATTATATTCGGGCTTGACATCAGCAAGAGGATCCTTCAGTACCCAAGTGGCAGTGAACTAGAGTGAAAATGTAGTCAGATCAGTTGTAATGAAGATTTTGAGCTTCCTGGGAAGAATAGCTTACCTCAATCTTCTGCTGAAGAAGGAAGCTCCACCAGAAGATACCCTAATGTGTCACTCACAGACAAACTAGTCTTGTCAGGGTAAGGTTTTCCTATATTTGAGGAACAATGCCGTAAATCCTAGCATGCTTTTTGTCTGTAAATTTGGTCAAATCCTTTGACTTTCTACTTCTACATATTTACATCTATGAAATAAAAGGACACTTTATTTACCTCATATCGATATTGTGAGGACATTTTTATATTTCTATATTGCTTTTAACATGTGAAGGCAATCTACAGTGGAATACAGTGCATATTACTTTGAAAGACCACCAGCCCACATTTTAGGACATATGAAGCATGTGTTTCAAAACTATTTTCTTGTGCACAGTGGAGATGTGTCCAATTTGTAGCAATTCAGACAAAGCTCACACTGTACCAAAACACTGTGTTATTTAGACTTGGAGTGCAGGGTCAGGTCTATCTCCTATGAACAGACACTGTTCATGCTTTAGAAAATACTGCAATGAAAAGTGAAATTAGAAAAAAGTATAAACATTAGTTTTAATATGACAGTGTGCTGATGTATTAGAACTGGAAAATAATAATCAAACGAGATCTTCTGAGTGCTCACAAACATTTTAAGGTTCTTACTGTCCGTCCACACAGCGAAATTTGCCGTTACGTTCTTCCCAAAAAGTAGTACCCTAACAACTACCTTTTTACATGGGAAAAGTAGAAAGGGTAAAAAGATTATAAAGGAGAAATCCCAAGGCATCCAGATAAGGGTAAAATCCTGGTCTCATTGAATTTCATCAGAAGGTCAACAGGACTCCTGTTTTAGCACTTTGGGATAGAAAGTTTTGACAACATCCTTTTGTTATCCCCCAGCCCCACGGCCTGTGGATCTGGGTAAGCAATATTATGTTCTGGGCATAAAATAGAAAGAGGACTATTGCAGCGAATCCCTATTGCTCTTGAAAACTACAGGCTGGAAAACACTGAAACAAATGCAGAAACTTATCAGAGAGACATTTTGCCCCATAATTCAACACACAAAGGCAGGGCTCAGGGCTAAAGCACCTCCTCATTGATGTAGAAAAATTCTCAGTGAAGTCTTCAAAGATCCTTACCAAGCTGGGAGGACAGTCTTGAGGAAATGAGTTCCATGAAGTTTTGTTTAAATCTAGACATCTTGTGAGATGCCAACTTAGTGAGAAAAAAAAAACCAACCCCAAACACACACATATACTTTTAGTACTTATGGCAAATTGATTGTGTCCTTCACAAGAGACCTCTGCAAGTAAAGCAACAGAAGGAAAAAGCTTTATGCCTCTGGGGCTTTAGAGTCAGATGGCTTAAGAAGGCAAGGCGTTTTTGCAACCAGTCACCACCCTCACAGAGCGGTATCGCAACTGTTTTCTGTAGTACACAGTTTGCAGAGAGGGAAGAAAGCCGGCCACACAAGAAGAACTTTCTCTCTTTTTCAAGAAAAAACTTAGACTTCTGGGGACAAAAATAAACTTAGCTATCATTTGATTTCATTATTTTTCACAAGTGAGTGCCCTAGCAGGGGCAGAGTACCTGGAAGTATTTTGCCTTGATTTTGGTTTGCACCACATGGAGCCATACGTTGCAGAAAGGTTTAGTAAGAGGCAGTCTCTACCCCGTCATCAATGGGCTGATGGCTGCTTTTAGCAGACACAAGAGTTGTACCTGATGGAAGACAGAGGAAAGCATTTAGAGGCAGAAACATGCAGTTACACCTGGATTTGGTTTGGATGTAATTAGTAGCATTTCAGATTTTTTCAGTTTAATTTTTTTAAAAAGCAACATTTTCTTTTTAAATTTTTTTGCACGTATATGTCTAGTGGTATCAACAATTCCATCAACAGTCTACCTAGCCATTTTTGCAGTACCATATGAAACCATGGATTTACCAGAAGGAAAAGGTGTTTAAGGTCTCAGTTACAGTTGGGGACACCATGGAAGATGCTGTTGGGGTCATGCAGCCCCAGGGAGGCCTAAGGGGAAGAAGTGAGGGGGGAAGAGCAGCAGGAAGCAACCACAATGCAACGACCACCACCTCCCCCTGCGATGACTGAGTGCAACCTGCAGTGAAACAGGGGACTAGGGATGGGGGCAGGAGAGATGTTTGGTCGAAGTGGAGCTTGGGGAAGAAAAGGTGTTTCTTAAAGTATTTAATTATTGTCTCTTCTCCCCCCACGCCCAATACCTGAATCAGTGATCAGAAGTTGGTGTTAATGCAGTAAATTAAGTAAAAATTCCCTGAGTTGAGAATGTTCCACTGGTAACAGGACAAAAAGAAAAAACCCAAACCCAGCCATCTCCCCTCCTTGCAATTCCTGGAAGTTCAAAACTGCCCCCCAACGCTTTTTAAATTAATCCTCCCAAAGGGCTGGTTTTGCTGAGACTCACAGGCAGGGCACCTATCTGCAGTTACTCTCTCCCCCTCCCTCCTGTGCAGCCCTGCCCTTTGCTGTCCCACAGGCTCCCTCTTTTCCTCTCATTTGCTTTCAGGTCTCACCTCCACATTTTTTCTCCTGTGCCTATTCACATGCCTCCCTCTGCTGTTTTTTATTCTGTACTTCACAGCCGTATCATTTGTTTGAAGTACTGTATGAACAGCAGGACCAAACACATTCTCCTACCAGGCAGCATTCCTCCCGGGAGCACGGGGAGTGCTGGGGAAGGGGTGGGTGGATTTAGTCTTACTCATAATTACACTGAACTGATCACTCCACTGACTTAACAGAATCCTACCCATGAAGGCAGTATCATATTCAGGACCACTAAAATTTATTAGAAGTAATCATCTAGGTTCAGATTCAGCCATTTTTAGGGATCAGAAGCATTATTTAATGGAGCCATTTGCTAAGTTAAAACTTGCATAAAAAAAAAAAAAAGACCCTGAAATTCTGGTTTTCAGCTTTCTGAATGCAACAAGCTTGAATCTGCACCCACCCCCACTGGTGCAACTCAGCTGGAAGAGGTGGGTTCATTTCTGTGGTACGGAATATCACAGAGCAGAATCAGGTCAGAACTCCACAGTGGAGAATAACATAATAATGTGTCCAACCTCAGTGATTTTTAATTGTATGTTTTCATGGCTATTGGAGAAAACTGAAACTGTGCAAATGCTTTCCGTTGGCAAATAAACACTGTGCATAGGCTGGACTTCATGAAGTTGCCTTTACACAAGCAAGAAATTATTAATGAAATTTTTTTTACGATTTCTACTGAATATCGTCAAGTTTGTTTAAAAGAAGGAATACTGTGCCGACATTCTGTGTGGGATTTTGTAGCTCCACCCGCCAGGTAGATATTCCCAGTCTTCCTCTGTATTTTTGCCATTCCTCCCTCTCTTGGAAAAAAATTATTATTAGAAATTGCCTTCAGTTCTGTTAACAAAAGGCCTTAATTCAACAAAACATTTCAGCAGACTCTGGCCTTCTTCCATCTTAGTTACACAGGGCTAAATTAAGATTGGTGGATTTCTATGTGCCTTTCTGTTTTCCCTTGGACTTTGTTGTGGAGAAATTGTTAAACACTCCGAACTGTTACAAAGACTTAATAATCAGCATTTATTTGCATCAGGGACATGTAATTTTCTCTCCATTTTTATATTAAGCATTTACTAGATCATTGTACCACATGACACAAAATTAAACTGAGAAAAATGTCTTACTCTTTAATTCCAACAAGATGATTAACACCATTTCTAGTACCCTTAAAATCTTAAGCCAGTCCTATCCATTGCCAAACAAAGGTTGCTTCACCTAAACATGACCAAAACATAATTGTTGTAAATGTCACTAGGGACTCGAGAGTATTATATGCACAGAATTTGGAGCACAACTATGCAATGATTTCTTTTTTAAATCATTTAAAGATATTTACTAACCAACTAAACATTGACTAGTGGTCACTTGAAAAGTAATTGCTGGACACAATTCTGAAAGCAATTGAACCTAGAAGTCACTGACAATCTCTCCCTGAGTAGAATAACACCTTTAATTTCAAACACATACAAAAGCAGTAGGAAAAAAAAAAATCACTAGACTGCAGCTTCCCTTTTTCTTGTAAGAAAAATTACCCATACAAGCAAGCCAGTTATTAAAAGATACTGAGACTGATACTGCTGATTAACACAGTATAAATATTACCTACTACTGTAACTAAGAATAATAACAACTCAGCTAAGAGAGGTCAGTTCAGAACCATCATTGAGGGATTAAACACCATCACCTTCCTGAATGCCTGGTTTCCAGATATTTCCTATTTATCATCACATGTGTGGACACTGAAATACTGTTCATAAAGTACTTGTGCTTTTCAGGAGGAAGCAGCAGTTTTTGTCCTGTCAATAAACTTCCTGGACCACTTTAGCAACCAAGAACATTTACCAGCTTCACTAGATTTTTATTGGAAATTTTTAAAAGATTTTTGGGCTCTGTCTTTAATCTGCTAGTTAGAAGATCTACGAATCTCACTGTATTACACTTTTTGGAAGGACTCTCTATTCAACCTAAACAATTATGGCCTGCTCCTGGGCTCTCAGTTGTTCAAAAGGCTGTTTTTTACACCACCACCTGCCCAGTGTGCTACTTGTGCAAGACTAACTTATTTTCCTTGTGGGTTGCTACTTTCCATACATTAAATTTAATGATAGAGGAAAATTTAAGCCAGCATAACTATTACTACCAGAGACCTTTCACAGTCATTTCAACAGAGAACACGGAGATAAGGATACTATTATGTTACCTTTAACCATTTTCTAAAACCCACAAGAGCCACTGACAACTTCTCTGGTTTGAAAACCAGAGAAGTAAGGGTAGATTATACCCCTGCCTTATAGATGGTATGTTTAGACTGAATCTTCATACTTACTAAGGTATTACTAAATTTAAGTCATATCACATTGGCCTCCTCCTCCTATTCAGAAAGTTCCTCAGGTAGAGAAGATTAGGGTAACCTGACATGATTTGTTCTGATTTATTAATGCCAGTTGTTGCTCATTACCTTGTTACCTTCTCGTGCTTACACATAGGTAATTTATCCTTGACTATTTCTAGGAAGGGAAAGTGTAATTCCCTTGGTTGTCTTCTCCCCTTCCATCCTTTCAAAGATGGCCATTGTGATTTCTGTTTTGCAGGCCTCTGGACTTTCCCTCAACCTTGATGTATATTCTCTTCCGCAAATAAATAAAGGGCTCAGGTTTCCTGGACTGTGGCTCATGGGCAAGTTTCATCGCAACTGTACTTACACAGATAAAACTTAAAAGGAAAAGACAGTTCAGATATTTCATGAGACAGAAATGCAGAACCAGCTAGGCAACTCCCAACTAGATTTGTAGACTACAAGGTTACAGCAGAAAGGAATGACAAGAAGTTTCCTGTAGCTGGGGCAATGATGAATATACACATCATATTTCATTTGTGATGTTTATAGCTCTGAAACATATGCCAAAATGAAGGGCATAGCTCTCAATTTACCAAGATCAGCCTGTCAAGGTCCAGATGTGAGATACTGGCCTTTAACATATTAAGAAGGTAACAAAAACATGGCAAAGAATGAAAATAGCATTGCATAACATGGAAAGGACCTAAAACCACAGGGGAATAATTTCTTTTGCGTATTTTCCTATGCATCAGGCTTTCTTATCACAGAAATAAAGTGTCAGATAACACAGGAGCTGTGTGGTACAAGAGCTAAAATAGAGAAAATTGCCTGAGTTGCCTTTCCTGGATTAGAAATGTTTCATAAGCTTGTGACAGCCTGGAGACCACATATTCACAACACATATTTGCAGAGGTGGATAGAATCTTGATTCAACTGCCCTACTGCTAAATAAAAATCTTAACAAGACTCTGAGAGATGCCCATGCTTTGCGCTGAATTAATGAATGCTTGTCTGTGAGAGGAAAATCAAATGTGACAGTAGACTTTTTTTGACAAAATCCCCCAAGCATTGACTAGATAACCACCCTAAAGAGTGAATATATAAGTTTAGTTTTCAGTGATGATGTGCTAGAGACCAAGCATTTACAAGCTAAGTGAACTCGACTGTCTACCAAGAAAATGAAGGAACTGAGACATGGTCAACTCTGCTTAAGGTTAAGATGAGGCCTGGAAACAGAATATGCTTTGAGGATTATGCATTAAGGACGTACAATATAAAGATGTAAAAACTACATACATTAAGGGCATGAATCAAGCTAGCGATCAAGGGTCAGGAGGGAGACTTATGGCAAGATACAAGCTTTAATTTGCAATCTTCTAAGGATTAATTGCAGTTGCTGCTTCAATGAATGCATTGATCTCAACCGCCAGTCACAAGGGGACCATATTCATAGCAATCATGGTCTAGCTAAAAGGGCTTGCTTTGCCAGCAGCTGGTAATACATTGAGAGAAGGGAGGGCCTGGACTGAGTTGAAGGCACCTGCTTTTGTCCAAATTTAGGCCATAGAATGGTATTGCATCCAATATAGTAGACAGCTATTGAAAAAATAGGGGGAAGAATCATCTCAGGGAACAAAAAGAACAACAAAAGGAGACTGAGAAGACAGCCTTGATAAAAAGCCTGTTATGGAGGGACAGCAGATATTGCCCACTAACTTGACAAGGGACCAAAAAGAAGCCTCACGGCTATGGAGGTCCCTTCCTCCCCACACAAGTAGGTTATCTCCTTTTGGAAGACAGGCTTCCGACTCTATGTTGTCTTCAGTTCTGTACAAGAGTCCACTGTGGGTAGCCAGGGCCTGACTACCCACAGTCCACAGTGAGGAGGAAAACATAACAGTCAGCAAGAAGTTCTGGAAAAGAAGGTTCCACCTGGAGAACCTTGATCTTTATGTGCATGTCTTCCTTCCTTCCTTCCTTCCTGCAAAGTTGGCATGAGGTGGAGGAACTGTGCCAATGGGTTGGCCCCTGTCAGCAGCTCAGCACCACGCAGCCACTCACTCACTCCCTCCACATCCCCATTGGGATGGGGAGAGAATCAGAAGGGTAAAAGTGAGAAAACTCATGGGCTGAGATAAAGACAGTTTAATAGGTAAAGCAAAACAAGGAATTCATTCACTGTTTCCCATGGGCAGACAGGTGTTCAGCCATCTCCAGGAAAGCAGGGCTCCATCACACACAATGTTCACTTGGGACAGCAGACACCATAACTGTAGACGTCCTCCTTCCTCGTTCTTCCCCCATCTTTTATTGTTGAGCGTGACATCATACGGTGTGGGATATCCCTTTGGTCAGCTGAGGTCAGCTGTCCCAGCTGTGTCCCCTTCCAACTTCTTGTGTACCTTCAGCCTATGCACTGGTGAGGAAGCATGAGAAACAGGAAGAAAAGGTCCTCAACCCTGAGTAAGCACCATTCAGCAATTGCAAGTATGGAATAAGTGCTGGACGACATATATTCCTCCCACTCTTAACATCTGGAGCACTCGAGTCAGGATGTGGCAGATAAGTGAGGGGCTTAATGCTAAGCTTTGAATGGATGAGTATTAGGATCAGATGGGAGTCCCTAATCACAATGTCCATCTGAAAACAGAACACATGGATGACAGCAGTCAGGCAGGTGGGACAGCCTGTGCAGAAGACTACCAGCATGTAGTTCCCCAAGTGTCGTCCTGGCCACTAGCTTTGTTGCCGTGCCTCATCACCTTTACAATGAAATGGTGCTTCTGCAGTAAATGTTCTGTGAAGAACTTCAGTTGTGATGGCATGATCACTGTGATGATCCTGCTCCTGTACTAGAAGATGACTAACACCACAAAGTCTTCATAAAAAAAATACCCTTGGAAGCAGTGGAGTGGACTTTGACCAAACACTACGGAGGCGTATGCAGCACCTGCAAGAATCCCATCCTGTCAGCATCGACTAAACAAGCTGAGAACTTAGACTGATCTCAACCTTACAGTGGTCCAGTTCAGAAACCCACTTCAGTTTTCTGTGATACCATTACATGAGCCAGAAGTTTCTCCCTCTGCAGAGAGTATCTCGTATTTTAAGAACTGTGATTACTTCATCAGTCAGCATCTGTTTTGATTTCTCACTGAAAAACTCTTTCAGATTGTTTTTTTAGATGGGGGGATTATATTAATCATTTAGCTATTTTTAGGCAGAGGAAGAATATCTACATTTCCACCTAGGAACAACTGCCAATGATATGTGATGGTGCAGAACCAGACCTATACTCTTCAATTGCGAAGTTCAGATCTGGATTCATTAATGACTGTGTACTGTTGGCCTGAACAGGTTCTGGTCGATATTGCTGTCAACCAGATATAGTTATGCTAAGAAGTACACTGAGGCCTTTCACATTCACCCTCTTTGTTCTCCTCCTCCCCTTCAAGACCCTGGCCAATCTGAACTTCCCAAAACAAAATTTTTCAGGCCTGGGGAAGAACTAGTCTGATGCTGCCACTTAAACCTGATGCATCTGGTATTGGCAGAGAGCCTTATAATGAAGAATTATGAAATCTATTATTGGCAAGTGTTATTTCACACCCAGGAGAGAGCTGACATTCTACATGACGTGAATGTTTTACATCCTTTATCTACCTTTACACTTTAGTGCAAGAGTGGATGCATTTTTATTTTCTACTTCCTCACAATACCAAATACTAATACAAAGAGCTCTGAGAAAACTGACTGCAAAGGTATGCAAACTAAGCGGCAGGTGAAACAGGTGCATTAGGTCTCCTTGCTGTCAAGAACTCCCTCTCAGCAGGATTACTGGATTAAAATCCTACTGATACAGCTAAATAGAATCTTATCAAGCTCAGTTCACTGTACATGAGAAATGTGAGGTTCTCTACATGAAGGTTTGAGGCTAAAAAGAGACAGATGGGGAGAAGGAGCTTTTCCAAGACAGCAGAGGAGCTGACACAGCAGATATTTAAAGAGAACTTGTCAGACAAGAGCATACTGAAAACTGCAAAAATGACAAACCAGATGAGGGCTAAGAATACTCAAACACTGGAGATGCAAAAGAATAAAAATATGCTGGTGCTTGAAAAATGCCTGAGTTGAATTAAAACTCCTGTAACATCATGTCCTAAATAACTAAATATAATGCAGAAGAGCAGAACTGACATATTTCATAGAGACAAGCTTAGATCTAAAGGAAGGAGGAACACACGCAATGACATTCTGGAGTGCCAGGGCCTGTGACAGAACGAGTAGTTCTAGCGTCTTATAAAATAAAAATGTGATCTAACAGTGGAAAAAGAAGTTTGGATTTTTTTATTTTAGTCCCATGAATGAATGGAATAAATTATGGATTACTGTGGACAAAAATAATTTCATAAGGATACCAGTTGTAACTGTGAACAAACTGAAGACAATGAGAATTACTGTAATGTAAATTAGAAATACTTCAGATACCTGCAACACAGCTTTTTGAATCAGAGTTGGAATGTTGTAATCTTTTTTTTAAATTTTAATTAGTACAAAGACACTGGCTTCAAATCAAACTCAAACAATTCTTAGTAACGTCAGTAGTGTTAAAGCTTCTAAACATTTATTCTAAAACAACCACGTTACCAAACTCCATGATAAAGAGGGTACCACTAAATGTTGTCGTCTGTCATGAACAAGGTACTTACAACCAACCAATAACACTTTTTAATTTTAATTTTCATTAAAATTTGAATTTTACTGATGTCACAATGCAGATAATTTCTCTAAATCAGAAGAGGAATACAGCGAGGCAATAAGTGTTCAGGGGCTGCAGAGCTGACTGCTCTATAAGCAGTGCTAAGGCTCTCCCGCAGAGGGCAATGGAAGACCTCTAAAACCGGTTGTCTTTCCATAAGAGGAGACTAAAACCATTTTAGGTGAACATTTAGCTAAAAAGTCTTTTGCTGTTCTGCCCAAGCCCAGCTGCTTTTTAATTATAACCAAGTTTTGTTAATTATAACTAAGAGCCAAATTCTGACTTTTATAAATTTTTTTTTATAAAAATTGTTTTCAAGCTGAGAACAAAAGCCTCAATTCTCTTTGAAATGTAGGAAGCTGAAACTTTCAGGAAAAGCAAGGAAAGGGCAGCTTCCCTGAAAACATAAAACTGTTGATATCATTTGCAGTAATGTTTTTAGTACAATATCCCTAGTTCATTTCTAGTTGTTGGCGGGTTTTTTTCTTTCTAATTTTCAGAGCTGTCTGCACCTGCAGATGTAGCAGGAAGCTATACGATACACTTCAGAGAGACCGGAGGAAAAAAAAACCCAACAAAAAAAACGGGGTGCAGAAGGCTCCCTTGCAGTACTGCAGAATTCTCATTTTACTTCAGACTCTCCAGTTGCTTTCAGTCTTTCTCTGTTTTCCCTTACCAGGGAAGCCCCATGTGGTACGTTACCACTAGATAATAAGATAACACCTAGCAGGATTACAATGAATAATCCTCTAGTGACTCTGCAAGTATGTTATCTGAGAATAATGCAAATTTTCTTATCTTCTTTTCTGAACAGAGCTTGTTTGTATTCCTATGGCATCTACAGGCCCTAATCATAGCCCGCAAAGATATGCACAACCACAAACCAAAATGCTCTGCCTTTTTGTTGTTCACCTTCAACTCTAAAGTACTTTATCTTCTTTTCTGAACACGCAGTAGAGAACACATGAACTTGGGAAGGAACCGTGAGATTGGAGGCACTGTCATAAGCTCCCACACTCCTAGTGAAGTTGTTCTTGCCTTGGGCTGAGCCTCACATCTAGCATACAACATATAGCTCTTCTGCTCACCATTTCACCCTTCCTTTTGCAAGAGCTGAGTCAGGAAGGAGCAGCTGTAGGTAGCTGAGCTGAAAGGCTTGCTTCAATATATTATTGCAAATTTTACCCTGAAAAGAAACAAGGGATTAGATTAACTCTTTGTGGGCCCTGAGCGCACACTAAAGAATGAGTAACGGGTCTGTACTGGTGACCTCAAGAAGCAAAAAGTGTGGCATGGATTCACCTGGCACACTCATTCAGTGAACCAACGCCATCTGAAACTGTGACCCGTGCGTGGGTATTTAGCATGACTTGAAGAACTCCCCTTTTTTTATGGAGCTCTCACGGTGTGAAAGTGTGAAATGTGGTGTCCTTGAAAATAGCTTTAAAAGAATTGCTCTGTCACAAGGCAAGACATGAATGAGTCATGAATTGCACACATGAGCAGGACTGCTTCCCACAGCTAGACTCAGTCCATTAGCTAGACCACAACCAGCCTTGTGAGTTAAAGCTCTGCAGTACGAAAGCCTGTGTGTGTAACTCTTGTTGGAGTGAATTATCTCATTCCAGGGCCCTACTTTGGCTAGAAGTATTGTTTAATTATAGAAAGCCTTGTATAAAGAAACTTCATATCTAATGATGAAAACAAAATTGTTATCTGTACTTTTCAACATTTTATACCTCATTGCTGAGAAGAAAAAGCAATTTTCTGCCATCAGGAATATATACATATCTTTCTATAGAAGTATTAAAAAGAAAAAAGTACTGAAGAAAGAATACTCAGCCTTTTAATTAACTCGGATTATTCAAGGAACAGAATGAAAAGATTGTGAGTGGAACATTAGCCCAAGATAATGGACTCCTAGCGACACTGCTACATAATTGAGGTACAACAGATAATTCTATGAAAAATAGATTGAGCTAGAAGGCTTATTTTCAGAGTCGGAAACATCAATCCTTTGACAACTTTTCTGCGTCATTAGTTAGCAGGTCAGGGCTGAAGGTGCCAGACATTTTCTGAATGTTCTGATAGTGCTCTTCCTTGAAATAAGTGGAAAGAAGATGCTCACCATTTCCTAGTTATTCAGCATTTTGCAACTGTTTTCGGTTATGTCAACTTGCAGGTGATGAACACCCGAGGTACACACTCATTTCATTTTAAAGATGGTAACATATGTAAGCTGCTCACAGTGGTTTTGCATTACTGTAGACATGTTTAAAGCTGCACTTTGAGATGAAAACAAAATCCAAAGCAGGGTTCCCGTTGGTACATTAACCGGCGACCACCTCTCGTGCCGATTTATGGGTATTGTTCACAGTGTATTTTATTTCCACTGTTACTGCCTAAGTTATTACTTAAAACCACACGTGATGATTAATCCAGTGCTGCCGTGCTGTTTACGACTGTACTTTTGCCAGCACTCTGCACAGTTCACAGTTTCTGCTTGGAGGACCAGCGCCGCTTGAACGAACGGGGTTTTCTCTGAGCAGAAAGGAGTACCGCATCAACACTGCGAACTTCAGTGGCCCCCTCACCGCCAGGCCTCCCTCCGAGCGTCCCCCAAACTGTGCTGGTTTTGCCCGTCGGATTACATTGTGCCTTTCGTTCCTTGTGGAAAGACCCCCGGAACCTCGTTCCCTCCCTCAGCCGTCTCACAGACCCGGAGCCGCTACGCTTCCCACAGTCTCCACCACATCAACCTTCTTCCTTTACCCACTCCCCCTCCTTCAGCGACTTGCCAGCCGACCCACCCCTACAGCAAACCGCGTCCTGGCCCCAGGGCCGCGGTCGTTCCGCCTTCCCAGGACCTCCAGCCGGTTCAG
>VXBL01008145.1:323621-355459 GCA_013400195.1 Aramus guarauna | reverse complement strand
GCTCCCCACACGCCGCGGGCGGGCTGGTTGGTGCGGTCGGTGCGTAGCGGTGTTGTAAAAGCTCGGTTTTATTTAAAACCGGTAGCGCGCCTCCGTGAAGCCGCGGGTCCGGGCTTAGGACTTGTAAGGCGCTTCACGATCGACTTGTTTTTGGTGAGTGCCTCGCTTAGACCTTGGGCCCGTGAGGATTCACAAGCCGCGGTCTGAAAACAGTCGGGTTAAGTACTGAGCGCAGGTAAAATTTAGCTCCTTTGATTATCAGTAACCGCCTCCCCCTCGCACTGGGAAAATAATCTTCCGGCTGAGCAATGCCTTGGGGAACGAAGCCTAAATCCTCATTGTTGTCGCTAGTCCCTTGTTGCTGGCAGCGGCTCTTCTGTATCTTTATTAGCAGGCCTTATAAATGGCTCGCTTCCAAAAGAGCGTGTTCGCATGTTGTCTCAAGGCATTTTGTGCTTAATGTACTCGGTGATAGTTCAGATGAGCTTCAGACGCTTGCTTGAAATAATAGTCTTCATAAACTGTATGTTATAGAAATGCTGTATAGAATTCCTTTGCTGAAAGGAGGAAAGCCATCAGTTCCTGTGTGCCACTGGAAATGTTTCTAACATAAAGATATTGCTGCTTGTGAACTACTGTCCAAACAAAACAGAGTTTTTGGGACTGAGGACAGGAAACCTTTTAAAACTGCTGATTTTCCTCTGGAACTTTTCTTAACTTCAATCGCTTCACCTTAATCACAGGAAATGTCAATCTATTTGATCCATTAAGTGTTAATACAGTTGAGGCCCTGCTGATGCTTGTTTAATATCAACCTAATTTTCAAGGTTTGAAAAGACAGTCATTGCTACTGAGCTGTTAGTCCGCAGCAATCATTACCGGCAGCAGGAAAAGCGTGTGTGGAGTGTTGCTCCCCACTTGTCTTCGTCAGGTCTGTTCTCCAGCTAGTGAGAGTTTAGAGCTGATATAGTACTAGTCTTAAACGAAGAGGGGGGAAAAAAGGAGAAGAGAAGAACGTGATTTCACTTGTCAGCTGTCAAGTAGCTGTAAAAGGGACTGGCAAAATTCTCGGTGTGTTTTTTCATTTTTAGAGTTCCCTGCAAACTTCTGAGGATGTTTGTTGTTTTAGTCATGTACTAGTTTTTCAACAGAACTCCTGAGCTTTGAAGTAATTTGTTTTGTGAATATACAACTTTCTAAAAGTCAGCCGTAGAGCCCACCTTTCCAGATGCTTATTTAATGCAGTCTGCTTTGAAATTGAAACTAGTTGAGAAAAGAGAGCTATGTGATTGTGGTCACTTGTGGGCTCTTTGGCCCTTTCTGTTGTGGAGTTGTGAAGATGTAAGTAAACTGAATTTGTCGAGCCTGATGTTGCTTAGACCTAGCAATGAATAGATCTTTTTCCTACTTTAATCTTGGGTCAGGGAAATAGCTCCTTTTAAACATGCTGCTCTGTCAAATTAGTTAAAACCTGACTTTTTAGCAAAGGGCCATCCAGCTTATATTTCTGCCACAAGCATGAACTTCTGGGGTACTTCAGACTCTGTTTTATAAATTCTTGTTAAGTTTTACAACATGAGGAGTTTTCTGATGTTGCAGGAAAAAATGTTGGACTTGTATGCTTTTGACAGGGAACTGAAGCGGGACAGAAGGTCAGACTGATGTGCTCCTGTTCTTTCATTACTGCTTACTGTATTATCTCAGGGTTTGACCCCAAAGGGAAATAAAATGCTGAAATTAATAGAAAGTAATTTTTGGGGAAAATAAGTTTATTGAAGATTACTCTTTTTTAGATTGCTTTTTATTTTTTAACTCTGAAGTGATCAAGAAAGGTCTTGGGTGATGTGGTACTTACCTTTTTTCTTTTGTCTGCTCTTATGCTTTGAAAGAAATGTTTGTGCAATTACCTAGTACGAGAAACTATGCGTGTTTTGTATTCTGTGAAGTTGGGTTCCAGCCCCCTCTCCCTCCAGTAAATCTTTGCATACAGCCCTCAGCCAAGTTTAAATAAACTGTGTCAAGTGAGTTACTAGGCTTTCGTCTCTTCATTGACTAGTGGTTTATCACCTGCCCCACCACTGCGTTTCCCACAACTGTTTCCTGAAGCCTGCAGGGGAGACTTCTAAGGTGTTTCCCCCCCCCCCTTCTTCCTCCCCATGCTGTGAAATTTCTATCACTTTAGGCTGTCTGTCAAATAATTTATCTGTTAGTTTCTTGGGCTTCTGTTTTAGAACAGAAAATAAATTTGTTGCAGAAATTACATGCCATCATATAGTTAAAACTTCCCAATGGGCCAAGCAATGTGGTTTGGTGGGGGTTTTTGTTTGGTTGCTTTTTTTAATTGACTCTACATCAAGCTCTGACTTACTCAAATTTATGATTAGACACAGAACAACTTGTAGTGTTCAACAAACCAGAGAATTGTGAAGAAAGGCAGAAAAAGACCTTCAGTGAAGAAATAGTGACAGCTGTTTTTTTTGCAAACAGAATACTCTTACTACTTAAAAGTGTGGGTTTTATTCAGTAGGTACAATGTGATAGAAGCAGTACAAACACAGAAGTTGATGATCCTATTCCCCAAACAGTAATGTGGAAATCTTTGTCAGTAAATTGTGGTTCGTAGTACAGTATGCTGTTAATGAAGATCTTGCTTCTATGGCAGATGCAATGTTGGGGAGAAGGGGAGCAGTAGCTGAAAGCTTTTTGAGGTGGGTATTTATGCAGTCCCTGTTTTTACAGGAAATGAAACGGCATGGTTCTTCACCTAGGCTGTTTCGGCGAATTGGTGAGGAAGTAAAAAATACCACTTCTAAATGTCAAACAATTCTTTACCAAGTGAACTGTCTTTTTTTTTTTTTTTTCCTCCCATTCTGGTGCGCTTGTAATGATGTTGAATTAATAAAGCTTTTCTATTTTGTTAGACAGCCTTTTCAATTAACTTTTATTATAACAGGTAGCTGATGGTAATATAGTTCAGAAATACATCTCTTAAGATACAAGAGGTAATGGGCACAGTCTTGGCTGTTTTTTTGCTTTTGTGTTTGGTTTGTTTGGGGTTTTTTTGTTTGGTTTTTTTTTTGTGTGTGTGTGGTGTTTTTCTTTAAACAAAAAAACCCCCACCACAACAAAAAAAGAAAAAAAAAGTTTTTCCCCAAAGGCTTTGATTCATTTTAGAGGATTGTTTCTGGATTTTGCTTGAGTGATTTCTTTTGCTGTTGTCTTGTGTTTTGGGTAAAGTTGATAACATTTCTGTTTAACTTCTGCCTGCTAGTAATTTCCTTCCTTCCCTCTGCTGCTTACAGCTCTTCCACTAACACAGAGTGGAGAGTCATGCTCAGAATTTACAGCTGGAGCAACGTGAAGGACTTTGTAAGCATTTTGCTTCTGTTGAAAATGTATGAGCAAATATTGAGATTTCACAAGTTTTCTAGGTGTTGGAAGGTCTAATTGTAACCAGAACATAGGAAAAATAAGTTAGTCACTTTGAAAAATTAACGTTCACTTTCATGTTACTGGGAATTAGTGGAGGAGACGTTGCTGCTTTGTGGACTTACTTTGACCCTGGACTTGAAGAATCTATATCATTTTGGGTATGATTTTGTAAATTAACTTCCAATCAAGGAGACGGTTTCTCTGCCCAAGAAACTCCCATCAGTTTAGACACAGGAGAAGCAGCTCTGTGTAGCTTTATCTTAAAACATAGATTTGACCAGCTTGTGGAACAGAAAGTTGCATGCTTTTCTGGTAATTTGTCTCAATTAATTAGTTTTTGTAATTTCATACTGTGGTAGAGAGTCTTAGTGGAGCCTGATGTTTTGAGGACTGACATTGACTTTTAAAAGGAAGGAGTATGTGCAGTGTTGAACCCCATAAACTGAGTGAGTGATGTTTAGGAAACAGTGCTTGTAATAGGGCACTGATTAGCAGCAGATACATTAGTCAGAAGTGTTTTATTCAGAGTAACTGGTTCTGGATTGCACACAGTTGAAATCCAGTGCAGTATTTTGCTATGTTTGTTATAAAACAATGTTTTATTCCATCTGTACTCTACAACAAGAAAATCTGTTGCAGATGTAATGTATATAGTAGCATAAGAAGCCTCTTGAGAGCAGCTAAAACTGTTTGACAGATGGTAAAAGGCATTTTGGGAAGTGAGATTTTCATTTTGAGGAAGTAGCTTGGACTTCTGGTGTTGAGAGGAATAAATAAACCTCATTTTCTTCACACTCTTAATTGTGGATGTGAGACTTTATCTCAGCTTGTTCCCTCAGCACAGGGTGATCAGCCAGCACTGATCCTTCATCCACTGAAAATGCTACATCTGTCTCTTTAGACGTTCTTGAGGTTCCAGTGACTTTGACATAATACAAGAGTCTGAGAAAAGAGGAAGATCAGATATATATATTCAACTATTCATTCATCCATTTTGAAGTGTTCCCATTGCATATAAGCTTGGGCTAGTTCATATGCTATCTGTATGCTCATACGTTTTCCAGTACAGTAATTCTGTCACCCAGTGTTTGTATTGTAGTACTGCAGAAGCTGTTAATATGATTATTCAGTTGAGATAAGGAAAATCAACTTGTTTCTTCCAGGTACCTTTTGCTTGCTTGCAAACCAAAGCCATAGTATTTTGAAGGTTATTCTAAAGACCAGGAGGTTGCTTTTCAAAAGGCTTGGACTTGGGAGTGCGGTTACATTATTGGTCATTTAAACATGTGAAAAAAATATTTTTATTGAATTTAGTGTTCTTGCACAACTTAGGGAAGCATGTGTGTTGTAGGTGACTTTTTTTGATTGACAGTTTTAGCTATTTAGGGAATTATGCATCAGAAGAAAATAGGTTGGTTTTAATATTCATATGTTTAAGGCTGAGAGTGTGTGGTCCAATAAACTGAGCTGGGTATTTAACTGGTGTTTGGGCTCTACTTATCTTAAGAATGCTTTATTTATCTTAGCAATAGCTTTAATATATCAAAAGATACTTTTCACTTCTCCTTTCCCCTCCAAAGTAACAAATAACACCTGTAAATGATTTATGTGACTCTTCAAATGGCAGAAGCATTGTACCAAACCTGGGTTTGTCTCATGTATAGTAGGTCTTTTTTTAAGTACCTTAAAAAGGTACTTAAAAGGAGAGGGCCTTATCTCAGCAGTTGGCATATTTTTCCTCAAAAAGATGTTCTGTAGATGTTGTATTTCTTATACATGATTTGGAGAGTTAAGACAAACAGCGTATTACTTAAAACTAGATGATGCTACTTAGAGTGTTATATTGCTGATATGAGGTTTATGTGGTAAATTATAGATTCAGTTGATGTCTAATTCATGAATTATAAAAAATTCCTGGCTGCATTCGAAAGGAGAAATGTGACGTTTTAAGATTCATGAAATGCTTATTGCCAGATACACAGCAAGTTCCTTTGCTTGAAATTTTACGTGGAATTTTTTTCTATTTACTGCTAAGACATGTAGTAAAAATGATGTTTTTACAGGCAAAAAGAATATTTTTCAAGGTAAAACATGGGCAACATTTGCTTAAATATTGCTTTGACTGATCTCAATTTTGTTAATATATTCAGATTTTACGGTCTTGCAGTCTTTCCAAGTTTAAAAAAAAAAAAGTATGATGATGCTGTAAATCTGTGATTAGATGCTTCTCAAGTGGCAGTGAATTAAGAAACGTGTTTATTTGAGAGCTTAGCTTCCCTTGTCTAGTTACAGTATAGTGAATGAGAATACATGGTGGTGGATACAAGTCCTTTTCAGTACTAAATGGCGTATTTTTTTTCTTTATTCTTGCATGTTAACTTCTGATGTAAATACCTGCTTAAGAGCCACTGTGTTTTCTTTGCAACAGGCCATAGCATGAGAGGTCCTCCATGGTCTGTTTCTGCAGGTGGCACCAATACTGTAGAGTGGGTGCCTGGAGATAGGCGCGAATACTGCTGTCAGTCATGCAAAGATTTTGGAAAAAAATCTGCAGAAATGTGTCACCCCCTATGCAAGCTGTTCCTTCCAGACCTGTCTCGGAGGTGGCTGCCCGAGGGACCTGCTGCGGCGTGCTCCTCGGTGCGTGGGGATGTGCGATGGAAAGGAGCAGGGTAGGAGTCTTGTCCCTTGCGTAGGGGGATGCCACCGCTGCTGAGAGGAGAAGGCGGCGGCAGTTTGTTCACAGTGGAGGTTTCAGTGCAACTTGTGAACCTTTACACTGCATAAATACCGTTCTTAAACGCAGAAGGGATAGCTAGGATATTGTTTAGACATTGAAACAGTGAGTCTGCATAAACCGCAGTTTGTTGTGTTGCGACTGTGAGAGTTGAATCCTGCAGCGCCATACTGTACCAGGAGAGTGGGTTTACCATTGTTCGTCATTGGAGAACTAGTAGAAGGACTACAGTCTGAAAACAAATATTTAATGTGGCTCTAGAAGATCTCCAGTCTCTTTCCTTGTGTGACTTTACCTTTGTCTGATAAGAGCTGCATTATAAGGCTTTCAATCTAAGCAGTTTCTTTTGCGTAATTGAGAGCTCTTGTGATATTTCTTCCAGTATTTTTTCCAGTGGAAAGCAATCAGAAGAACAATGCTATTTGTAGCTCTGAACTGAACTGAGCCAGCTTAGGTACCCATTTAGAGCCGTTGCAATCAACTGCATAATGCATGGAAAATGTTTTGATTGAAACAAATGTTTTATGACTTAATATGTAATGCAGTCCGTGTTACTTGGGCCTGACTCTGAGTGCAAACCGTTTAACTTTTTCTTCCCCCTCATCCCTACCCTCACATGTGTAGCATGAAAATAAGGCAGCTCATTTGATTGATGGATTAATTTATTTGTCCTTTCTTAGACAGTTTACCATTGGTGTGTATCTCAACTTGAGGCCAGGCACAGATAGCATTTGTGCTTCTTGTGTAGGAAGATGGCGGTAGTGCTGAGTCCTTGTCTGTACTGCCACCCACACCCGGGCTGCGGCACGTGAAGCCGCCTTTGCGTGTGTGCTTTACTGAGCCCTGGCTCCCTGGAGTTGCGGTGGGGAGCTAAAATAAAGGTAATTGCTAGGATTGGTGCTGGGTGGAGGTGGTGTGGAGGACCAGGGAAACTTTTTGCAGACTTTGGTCATTTCCAGGTGAAGAGAGCCTATGAAGCCATCCAAATGCTTCAGAAGACAGACTGTTTTTTCACCTGAGTAGGTGGTTGTATAATTTAATGTTTTTGAAAGAAGTCACCTGCTCTGTGCTCTAATATGACTAGTGTTACTTTGTTTTTCCACTAGTCTTGGAAGCTGCTGCACTGCTGTTTTTTGAGAGACTATTGAACACTCAAGATTACTGAATAATTCTTTGCTACAATCTAGAAGACTGAGTAACTTAAAAAAAAAACCCAACGAACTACTTTAAATACTTAAAACACGCTGATCTTATTTATACGTAGTCCATGTATAAATGCAGAATACAGTATCCACCGACATTAGGATGGTAACTAAGGGAAACTTTACCTTTTCTAATAGACCAGTCTGAGAAATATAGGGGTGGTGCTGAGTTGAAATATTAGCATGATGAAAATGGCAAGAACTGAAGATAAGAGGCACAGCTATTGTTCCTTTTAGCAAACAATCTTTGAGTAATTGCTAATATGTTTAATCCAAGTCTGGAGGAAACAAAATTTGCATAGAAGCTGAAGCAGAATTAAATAAAAAAATAAAAAATAAAAGAAAAAGTATTAAAGTGATTTGTTGAAGACCTCAAATAGTAGCTAGTGTGATTGGGAGGAAAAAACTGCACAAGAAAAGTTCTGTAGGCTTGGATCAGAAACGGGCATCGACTTGGCGTGAATTCATTGTTCCTAATAGCTTGGCCAACATGGGCACGTGGAGGTACAGCACATCAGCTAAACTTTGTTAACAGTCTTTGCTCTGTAAACCTGGGGAAAATACAGTGATAATTTGGCTTTGACTAGTCTCTTTGGGCTTGTTACATGCACTATACAGCCAACACATTTATTCTGAATATAGTATACCAGGTTCTATATAATTTTGGATTATAGGTTAAACTTTACTAGTATGAGCTGGACAGTTGGGTAACTGGTTATGCCACAGTAGAAGTTAATGCAGAAATGCTCTCTTCCCTTAGTGCTTATTCTTCTTGATGGTCTCTTCCCCCTTTGGGAGGGGGTGAAAGAGGTCTGTGCTCCCCCTTTGGGAGGGGGTGAAAGAGGTCTGTGCTTCCCCTTTGGGAGGGGGTGAGAGAGGTCTGTGCATCAGTAGTAGTCATTTAAGTCTTGTATTGGGGAGCCAAGATCCAAGGTCTACAAGAATAAATTTCAGGATCAGTAATAGTGTTTAGACTTGTGTGATTTACAGCTCTCCAGCCACCAGACATATGTAAGTCTCTGAGTAAGATATATGCTCTTCTGCTATGTCCATTTCTTATGGGAAGAGCTTACAATGCTCTGTGCTTCTCTTTGGTATTGTTGTCTTCCCCCACCCCGATCGTAGTCTCTTTGCAATTCAGGCAAAGTCATGAAAGTTATGGTAATGTGGAGGGGGAGGGAGCAGAAGGAGGATTGAGTAAGGCTGTTAAATTCTTACCTGAAGCAGCAGGTAGGGTTAATTTTGTGTGACTGAATGTCTGGCCATGCTTCTTGTAGCTGACATGTAGCATACTAGAGGTAGATGTAACGTGTACATCACTAAAGGAGGAGTATTTTTTGTGAGCGAAGATGACTTGCATCACTTTCCTAACCTAATGGCATCTTCTCTGCCTCTGTTGAGGTGGCCTTTTTGTTTCTCTTCCATCCATAGGGTGGTGAGTGCCTTCTACTTGTTAGTTTTATTGAGGAAAAGACATCTGAGATTACTGTTTGCTTGTGATAATCACCTGTCTACTTTGTCCTGCAATTCCAGCTACACTACCTGTTCCAATTTCATTGGTTACTTACCATCTTTCTCCTGCCGTGTTCTCCTACACAGATAATGGTTAAATTGCTGCAGGGAATTTTCTGGCTCATTTCTGGTAACTCTAGGCACTGACTAATTGTGGCTTTAGCTGTTTTCAGAAGATTATAGTTTCAGAAGAGGGCATGATCATAACCTTGTATTCCCTCCAGATAGTTCAGATGCTGCGGAGGACTAGTAACTGGGGGAAGGGATTGGTTGGGTTTTTTTTGTGTTTTGTTTTGTGGGGTTTTTTTAAGTGATATGTTTGCCTGTGTTACAGAGACAGTGGTATGTGCTGTTTATATCTGATACAGACGGTGCCTATGTCGTATCTGCTTTACTTCAAGGACTTGCTTAACCTGTCAAACATAATCTGCCTGTGTGCATGTATATATTTGGGTGTATAAAAGAAGTGTACTAGCGATACAATGGAAGCAGATAACCCCCTGTAAACAGCTAGCTGGCAATCCTCAGCGTAGGGCTCTCAGCTAGATCTTCAGGCTAACGCAGCAGTACGGGTAGCTGTGACCTGGAGTCCTTCATGTTATTTCCAGTCTCCTTTAGAAAAAGCAACTTTTTACATGGATAAGCAAAGCAACTTTGATTAATCTGTATAATACAAATTGTAGACTTTCAAGGTACCTCTTTGTTTTGATTAGCATCTTAAAAAAAAATATCTATATTGACTCTGCATGATGCATCAGGAGAAGTTGCAATTCTAAGTCAGTAATTCTAGCTTCAAAATTTGCACTAAATATTTTGCTAGGCGGTCCATTATGACCTGTTGGGAGCTGAAAGATTCATGTAACAGTACATATTTCCTGTACTGAAATCACAGTTTTGTTAATATTTCTGTTATGATCCAATGAAAATCTCATCAGTAAATAAAATGTAGGTTTTGTGATTGTAGAGAGAAGCCAATAAGGTAACAGTTGAATCTTGTTTTGCAGAATTAAGGACCCCACACTAACCTTCCTATAAAGATTTACTACTTGCTGTTTTTAAAAACTGTACCTTGATTCTAGTTTGCAAATAGGATTGTAGTTATACCTATCTGTCACTAACCTGTGCTGCCTTGAAAAGGGACTGGGTAAATCTTAATGCAAACAATTACATTAAAATAGAAAATCATCGGTGGAAAACATGGGTTTAAGGCCATTGATATTTTCAAGGAAAAAGAAACCTCTTCTACATAAATGCTGATTCTATCTATTTGAATAATGCACAAAATTACTGAGTGTAAGGGGAGGTTTTCAGATGGATTTTTGAAATCATCAACAAGAATTAATGTTCTCCCTTGATGAAAAAACTTCTTTCATTAAAAAAGAAAGCCTGCAGAGGCAAAGAAGCACCAAGTAGAAAGTTTATACTTGGTAATCAAGGTAGAAAAAAGAATGGAAAGCAATGACCTGCCCTATAAAATGAGGGAAAAACTGGTGAAAAATAAACCTGAGAAGAGTGTACAGATGGGTCTGTACCATGTCAGCTACTCAAATTAAATATTAACTATACACGCTTACTGTCAGTGCTTTAAAGAACACTGCTCAATTATTCCTCTCTATGCATAAGAATATTTTCTTTTAAGCTTAATAATCAGCTCTGTTTTGTTCTCAGCTTGAAATGGAAAAGCATGCTTTCTTTTTATGTAAACTAAGAATCAGTGTAAGGAAGTGAAGCCTGTTGTGCGAGAGGGTTTGTTTTTTGGTGGTTTTGCTTTGGTTTGGTTTTTTTAAAATTTGTAGAAGACCTCTGTTCTGGTCACTGTCAGATCACAGGTTACGAATTGTGCTATTTTGGTTTTCAGAGCCATGTTCTTGTTGAATTAAAACAAGCTTTAGTACTTTTTTCCCTGTTTTTGGCATAGAAACAATATTTGCCTTTAGTGAACTTTAAAAAGTTGTCCTTCTATATCTTCTTGTTGATTTCTACTTTCTTCCCAGACAGAGCTTGACTTATCTTTAACCTTCTTTTTGATATCATAGAATCGTTTGTGTTGGAAAGGGACCTTAAGGATCATCTAGTTCCAACTCCTGCTGTGGGCAGGGACACCCTCAACTAGACCAGGCTGCCCAAAGCCCCATCCAACCTGGCCTTGAACACTTCCAGGGATGGGGCCTCCACAGCTTCTCTGGGCAACCCGTTCCAGTGCCTCACCACCCTCACAGGGAAGAATTTCTTCCTCATACCTAATCTAAATATGCCCTCCTTCAGCTTAAGGCCATTACCCCTTGTCCTATCACTACATGCCCTTGTAAACAGTCCCTCTCGAGATTTCTTGCAGGCCTCCTTCAGTTACTAGAAGGCTGCTCTGAGGTCTCCCTGCAGCCTTCTCCAGGCTGAACAACCCCAACTCTCTCAGCCTGTCCTCACAGGAGAGGTGCTCCAGCCCTCTGATCATCTTTGTGGCCCCCCTCTGGACTGTCTCCAACAGGTCCATGTCCTTCTTAGGTTGAGGCCCCAGATCTGGATGCAGTGCTCTACGTGAGATCTCATGAGAGCAGAACAGAGGGGCAGAATCCCCAACCTGCNTCACTACATGCCCTTGTAAACAGTCCCTCTCCAGATTTCTTGCAGGCCTCCTTCAGTTACTAGAAGGCTGCTCTGAGGTCTCCCTGCAGCCTTCTCCAGGCTGAACAACCCCAACTCTCTCAGCCTGTCCTCACAGGAGAGGTGCTCCAGCCCTCTGATCATCTTCGTGGCCTCCTCTGGACTGTCTCCAACAGGTCCATGTCCTTCTTAGGTTGAGGCCCCAGATCTGGATGCAGTGCTCTACGTGAGATCTCATGAGAGCAGAACAGAGGGGCAGAATCCCCAACCTGCTGGTCACGCTTCTTTTGATGCAGCCCTGAATATGTTTGGCTTTCTGGGCTGCAAGCACACATTGCTGGGTCATGTTGAGCTTTTTATCAGCCAACATCCCCAAGTCTTTCTCCTCAGGGCTGCTCTCAATCCATTCTTCCCCCAGCCTGTAGTTGTGCTTGGGTGGTAGTTATTTTAAAGCATAATAAATCAATGAACGTATGTTGCAGCATTTATTGAGTATAAATATTTAATTTTTGTTAATAAAAAGTGACCAGAGCAGAATTTTTATGCATAATTTTTGACTACGTATTTTATTAATGATGAAATGATATTTGATCCCTCTTTATGAAATGAAGAAAAAACTGAAATGAAGAAAACTGGGGGGTTTTGGTTTATCTGAAGCCACTTTCCTCTGTGACTGACAGATTGTTTTTGTAAATACAGCCCCCTTATGAACAAGACTTGTGTTGTAATGTAAATACACTGAAATAACCACCATTTTATTAATTGTTATGTAAGCAGCATAGATAGAATCAGGGCATGAATAGGGAATAAGGGAAACGTCAACATTCAGCTGTGCTGTTTCACTTGCTTTACTCTGTGAATGCTTCCAAGTATCACCTGTAGTCTTTCATTTAAAAATAGAAGCAATTTCTTATCTTTACATGCTATATAGATTAAATATTTGCCAATAGGAAGCTCAGAAAAAATATACTGTAGATGTTACTCTACTTATCTTCCTGCATTGTAGTTCTTTGTTCCCTTATGTGGGTGTATTTCTGAATTCTGTTCCTTAATTATTCTGTATAATAAATTGTGGAGGAGTCCTTCCTCATATTACAGGTACAAGAATTCATTATGGCTCTGAAATTCTTACCAGCATGACAATGCTCATGCTGTGAACGGTTAAAAATCATATCTTTCTAATACATTTGTTCTTCCGCAGAATTCACAACAAGACCTTATGCATCAGGTTTTTTGAAGATCCAGCAGAAAAATTACAGTACTCTCTGGCTTAGTCTGCTTTTGGAAAGAGACCAGTAACTCTTTAACACCGTGGTCACTCAGTATTGCTGAATAGCAATGGGAGGCTCAGGCCGCTCAAACCTCTGGCTCTTTTGGGTTTTGTTTTTAATTTTAAACTTCAGGAAGCTAAGGCTCGTTGCGTCTTAAGTAAATAGTGTAAAGGGTAACTTGATTGTGTATTGTTTGTGAGAACTATGGACTAAAGACAATGACTTAATTTTTTTTAAAAATCCTGAATGCGGAATATTGTCTGGCAGTTGACCTTTTTTGAAGATGGTGTGTACAAAAGCATTTGTGTTGGCAGTCACGGAAGAGGAAAGGGAAACTAGAGTGACAGAGACCTGACATTACTCTCTAATGTATAGTGTCCAGAAGTGACAGCTGAAACACATCTGAGATACTGCACATAGGTCTGGACTATTAGTCATTGTAGGCATTTTTGTGGGTTTAAAAAAAATGCTTATGTTTCCAGTGTTGTTAATCAATTTCATTTCGTCAGTTTTTTTGGATTTTTTACTGCGAGTTTCTCATAGGTGATTAAAATGTGAACCGCTTGCTTAGTGGTATTTCTGTCTTAAAAATTCAGACTTGAGAAGCTTGGGTTGTCTTTCTTGCAAGATGAGTAGCATCTATTGTGATTCATATGGCTTTAAGGTGTTGGGGCAAGTGTTGTAGAAGCGAGCTCTTGACTTGTATGATTTTCTGGATATAGTTTAGTGCCTGGATAGAGATGATGTTTGAATTTGAGCCTCTATCTGTGAATTCTTGGAGGAGGGAAGGGAGGTGGTGGTGGGGTTTTTTGTTTGTTTGTTTGCGGATTTTTTTTGTTTTGTTTTGGGATTGGTTTTTTTTTTTTTNNTGTGTTTTTTTTTGGTTTTGTTTTTTTTTTTTTTTTTTTTTTTCAGTCAGGGAGCAGCTGGTGTTTTCATGACTTGTAACTTGCTATAGCTGACCTTCCGCAGCCTGCACTGCACGTTCTGTGGCAGGGAAGCCCAGACAGCGGAAACTCTAGAGTAGTGAAAAGTAATTACTAAACAAATTTCACGTTGGTGAAAACTTGGAAAAGAGTAAAGGAAGGTGTGTATGTTATCGGGGTTTTACCTTGCAATCTGAATGCTCTCACTCAATATTCCCTCCTTTTTCCAGTGTCAAGGGTACCAAGAGTTAAGCCTTGGAGGAGGAGAGAAGAGGTGATGAGGGTTTTATGTTACCACTTAACAGTGTAGTAAATACAATTTTCCAATCTCAGCATCTGCCCTCTTCTTGTGATGTCAGGTTGCTGTTGCCACTGAATGAAAGCCTTCTTTAGCTCTGCTGGGTTTATTCTCTGTCCTGTTACAGGATCATGTTTACTTGAAATTTATTCTATGTTAAAACAAAAAAAATTTAAATTTTATTTCCATGTTTGTCCTGTTGTAGCCATCTTTTAGATGATTACTGTGTTTATTAACTGTTTCAGTTATACTCGTTTGACACTTCTAAATGCCTTTTCTCCATTCAAGCTTTCTTCCCAGTTTTCTGCTTGGATAATGACATTGTTTAGCATCACAAACAACTACCTTTCCTTACCATCTTCTTCCACATCCATGATAGTTTTATCTTTAGCCCCATGCACCTGTCTGTCTTCTTTCACTTAAGCATATAGTAGCATATTTGTTTTTCTTCTTGGCTGCTGTCCTACCTGTCTTAGCAACTCAGAAACCTAGTAGTGTTCTTCCCTGTTGTTCTGTGTTTCTTCATTTTCTCTGGAGAAAAATACAGATGTTCACTGATTGGAGCTTGCCAACATAAATGCATATTTTGCTGTTGTGAAATTTTAAATGTCTCTGCTTTAATCCTGTGCACGGTAATCTTTGCTGCTTAACTTGCAAAGATCATGCTATTGTAACAGTGTGGGAGAAGCTGCAGTGGAGGTGCTTGTGTCAGCAAGTGTATCCTCCCTTCCCAAACAAATTACTACAAGCATAAGCTGTACAAGCAAAAATCATAACACTCCTCCCAGTATTGTGTCCAGGGAGGTTGTTACCAGTACGAATTTATTTGCTAGGACCAACTCTTGTAGGAGCCCTTCTGCTGATACGCTGGTGGAATGCAGCGATAGGAGCCTGCTCTCCATTGCAGCCTTGGACTTTGTTATGTTCACAGACTTAATGAAGATGCCATGTTATTGTGTCTTGGCTTCTGCTCCTCCATCATCACAGTTTCTGATGTCTCATGCCTCTTGTAGCTCCTAGCAAATGTTTTGCTCAGTAGTGATGACAGTTATTTTGATCTTCAGAGAAGCAGGCTGTCCTTTCTCATAGGGAGTGGAAATGCTGGTCTCTTGTGAATTCTGATTTGTGAGCATTACAATGAGAAGCTCTCATGCTTGGTGTCCTGGGAGAACCTGTTTGAGCTAGCATTTATGTACTTCACTTGACATGCAGAATGAGGCTGACAGGTAGAAGGGAGTTTTTAGCTGGGGGGGGCACTGAAATTGCTGTTGAGGTAGTTCCCAAAACTATTGACTTGCTAGTGATTGAGCTGGTTTTATACCCATTATGAAATAAATATGAACTCACCGTGATGACAGCATGGGATTTTTATAGTTGTGCTCTTAATTGAATCTGTTAACAGAGTTGTAGCAGTGGGATATAGCATAGTTTCCTTTTCTCAAAGAACTCCAGTTAAAGTTTGAGGAAGAAAGGGAATTACAGGTCAACGCAACATATACCTGAATGCATGTTGCTTAAGTTTTCCAGGAGTGAGCAGTGGTTCATTTTTGTGAAGTTCATGCCATGTGTGTCATGAAGTGGGCAAAGTCTTTAGCTAGTTGGCTGAGAAGGGACCAAGGTTTCATTTTTCAAATTAATACATCTTGCACACTTTCTTACTACATATGGTATGTTCTGCAAATGCTGAAGCTGAAGCTTCTGCAGCAACCTTATAGTATATTCTGTATACTGTGCTATTTTAACTGGGGGTTAAGGTAGAGAACTGAGCTGTGTAAAATACTGCCATCTACAGCACAACTATGGACAATAGCTGTCAAGCTGACAGCAATATCAATAACTCCTTGTAGGAGTTAAATGTTTGAAATATGCCTTAACTTGACACTAAGATGATTCTGACTTATAGCCACCTCATAAAGGGGCTGCTTTCAAAATGAATAGTGAATTCAATCTTGTCTAAATACCTGAACAGATGCTTGTTAAGCAGATATATTGTGTGCATTTGAAAAGAAATTAAAAAAATGCAAAAAAAAAAAAAAAAAAAAAATTAAATTAATGCAACTCTGAACTCCAGTAGTGAATGAGTGACGTTATACTAAGATATAACATGGAGATCACTGGAAACAAAATTCTGATGTTAAAACTGAATAGTAACTATAAAATGGTGATAATCAGTTCAGATTCACTAGAGAATCAGAAATCACTTTTCCTACTTTTCCTTCTGTTAAAAGAGAAAAGTTATGCTTCTACCTAGTGTTTTAACTGGAAAAAAAAACCCATTAATTTATTTGCTCCGACACTAAACACTAATAATGGTGATTAATGTGAAGGAATAGATGCAACAAGATAATACAAAGAGATGCAGTTTTTTCTTCTGTTGTCATGATGTGACAGCCTCCTATACAGACTAGCATGGAAAAATTGTAATGTTATTAAACCAGCAGAGTTTCATACCTGACCTAAAAATCTTTTAGTATAATACAATTTCAAGCTCAAATGGGAAAGTGTGGAAACCAGGAATGACAGTAATTTACTTTTAAGCAAAGCTACAGAGTACTTTTGGTCTGCACCTGTGACAGTATTTGTCATGCAAAATAGCTCATGTACAGAGTCTGGATTCTCTGAAAGGCTCTTTTAAGTGGCTGGACATTTGTCTACTATAATCTTTTGTTCCTTTCATTATTTAGGAGTGTGACTATAATCTTCTATTCCCTTCATTATTCAGGGATGTGGTAACGGAATAATATAAGGATTGCCCCAGCTTCAACAAAACCAAGGGGTTGAAAAGAAGCCTGATCATCAGCTGATGCATATGAATTTCACGGCAGGTCAATGTGATTTTTTTTTTTTTTTTTTCCTCCTTTTGTGAGAGGCGGTATGGTACCCATTATAAAGTTGCTAAAAATGTTTTTGTCTCAACAAAGAAGAAAAATTTAATATTCAACAAAATGTTTTAAAAGATCAGAACCACTTTTGATCAGTTTAGAGCGCTTTGTCTAAACTGGAATGCTGCTACCACTTGTAGAGGTATTCTTGAAAATGGGCAATTGCTTGTAGTTTTATGGTGTTTCTTATTATTTTAAAGCCAGTTGGATTTACAGAGGTGATTTCCAAGGACACTACCACTCTAAATGTGCTTTTATATTTTTTAATGAAGCTTTCAATATGTAGGCTTTTAGTTGGATGTGAGGTCTGTCTGAAGCCTTACCTTGCAATTAAGTATTGTAGCCCAGGGTTTTCCATCTAGGAAAGAAGCAGTTAGAGAGAAAAATGAGAATTCCAGGTCCATCTGGCAGTCTAGTCAGTCTGCGAATTTAAAAATGGCAACCACCAAAAAAGCAGGTTTGGCAACATAAATTTTAAGTAGCTTTCCTTGCCAATAGTCAATGCAAAAGGCAGAATGAATAAGGGTACCTTACTGGGGGAGAATGAAGTTGAGCTCTGTGAATGTCAACTGTGCTGTGCAAGCCGAGAATGAGTTCTGGCCCATGTTGATACAAGTAATATCTATTGCTGTAGATAAGCATGAGAATGCAAAATCAAACTTCATAGCCCACCAAGCTCATCTTTGTCCTTTATTTCTGTGCCTTTTGTTTTCTGTTAAACCTTCAATTTTGCTAGGATCAGAAAAGTACCTTCATCAACCTTAAATGTTTCAGGGTCTTAATGGAGAATTGAAGAATTCTTTATTTCTTGTTAAAATATTATTTATTAATGAATTATGATTTTTACTAAAACAATTAACAGATCCTTGAAGGTGTCTAAGGAGACAATTGTGCTTTTTTTTTTTTTTTTAACTGAATGCAGTATGCCATTCTCCAGTCCCAAAGTGGATAGACTGCTTAGCATTTTAATTGGTTTTCAAGCTGAATTCAGCTTTAATGTTCAAGGCCAAAGACAGGGTTATGAAGGTTAATTATACTTATCAACAGTTGGAAATAGTCGATTCTCATTGTATGTGAAGTGTTGGCACGGTGCTTTTCTCATGGAGGTGAAAGTGGCTTATTACTTAATGATCTAGCTGGCATGCTTGTGTGCTTATCTTGGTTAGGTGGTTTTGGTGGATAAGCAGCTTCTCAATTATTTTACACTTTGGTGGTTATAAATGGCATTGATATATCCAAGTGGCTATTCACTTAAAATATGGATTTTATGAAGTTAATAGGACTCCTGGAGTTACCAGGTCTTAATTTCGTATTCCATGTGTGTTGCAGACAATCTAAATATAAAAAAGCTTAACTTATGAATGTCACAGACTTTCTAAAAGCAATCATGGGAGTGTAAAACATGTCATTGCATTAAGAGCTACTGGCTTATATTTTTTTCTTAAGTTGTGATCATTAGGAGGAGAGGGCAGCTCGTCCTCTGAATTCTGAGGACTGCAAAACGAAGGAACGAAATCCTTTCTCACAGGAAAGGTTATGCATACCTAGCTGTTTTTCAGGATAGGTGACTCTGCGTTATCTGTTGCTTTAATTGAAATGAGTATTACATGTGCTTTTGCTTGACAATTTTGGTAAAAAAACAAACCAACAAACCTTTATTCTCCTACATGAGACTTCTTGGAGAAATCAGAGTTTTTAAAAGTTCAAGCCTCTAGTTTTAAGTACAGTGTACCTGCTGAAGTTCACTGCTTTGTATCTGTGACCAGTTTGGGATATTCAGTCTGGGCACTCAGTTAATAATAGATGAAAATGCAGGACGTGAGATTTCTCCAGTCACCCCTTTTAGCATAGCACATGGTTGGAAACATGTAGCACCAGTTATTCTTACAGTTACTCCTGCAGGAAATATAAATGGGTACATTCAGGTTTCCTCCTCCTGACATCTCAGTATGATGTGTGAAAAAGAGCATCAGAGATGGGATGTGCCCCAGGAAGCGGACGCTTGGCTGTAAGTTGGGACATACTTTTCTGTTCAGTTATATCTTTGAGACCTGAGGTATTGCTTCCTAGCTCCATTTACATGGTGAGGCATGGCAATTGGTGTTTCATTCTTTTCCTAAATGCTAGACTTTGAAATAGATGCATGAGCTGCCTTCAAGGGAATAAAATGTGTAACATGACACTTACAGGTTTAGTTAACCGCTGTGGTAGCAATACAGGGTATTGAATTGCTAATGTTATCTTGGTAGTTAAGGTAGTGTTATCTTGGTATTGTGTGTGATGTTAACTATGAAAGTACACTATAAAATGCTATTAAACTGATAACTCTTGTCAGTTTTGGTGACAATATTGGAATGAGGTAATGCTGTGAAGGGAAGAACATAGTTTTTCTCTTTAAAAAAATAACTACATTCTGTCTTGGAAGTATTCTTTCCCTTATTTATTGTAAAACACCAACTGAATTTGCTGGAGCTCACAAGCATTGCATTCTTCCTTCCAGGCATTTGTGTCTTTCTTCAGTCTATGCCCAGGCTCCCAAACTGTGTGATCTCTCTCGTGACCTGCACTGTGCTGTTCTGACTCCCTTTAACTAGCCGAGTATTGAGGGGATGGATAGAGGTTGGTGGGGAAGCAGGATTCAAAACTTTGTATCGTACAGTCCCGTGGGATTGCACAGCTGGGACAGTAGCACTCAAATCACATGCTCAAGCTATGTGATGGCCCCATTAACCCATTTCATGGGAAAGAATTCCCAGTACTTGAGGTGAGTGGGTGGAAGGGCAGGAGGTGGTGCCTTGTCTATTTAATATTTTTTTAGCCCTGAATGGAATAATTCTTTTTTCAAGATGTTAGCTGTTGTTTTTTTGTTGTTGTTTTGTTTTGTTTTTCTCTGAAACATTTCAAAGAACTTCCAAGGAAGTGTCAGGACTTTGTTTTCCTGTCTGTGCCGTGTGAAGTGGCCTTACAACCACTCCCTGGTTGTTAAGGAACAGAACCCTGTTATCCCAACCGTGACATATGCTTTGTTTACTGTTTGAATGAATTTAGTATCTTCTATATTGGTCTCTGAAGCAGAACGTCGAATGTACCCTGATAACGTGGGGTTCTTGCTACTGAGAACCTTGGTATCTCCTTCCAATACCAGGAGCAAAAAGCATTCTACTCTTCAGAAATGGGATAGCTTTGGGGGCAAATACGTTTAACCCCTGTGCTTGAGGGCTGGCTTTGAGCTGTGAAAGGCTTGGCTTCTATTTTCAGCTCTGGCAAAAATTATTTTTATGTAAGTTGCTTGTTTATTGTTGCAAATAGTGTGAGGAGTTACCTATCTTACATTAGGCAGCGATATTGAGCTGATTTCTGAGGGCTGTGAATTGCAGGTAAGTTGTCACTTGACATTTGTGTCTCTCCCATAACTGCTTCTTGTGGCAGGGGAGGTGGTTCTCATTGCCCAAAGAAGTGGGGGGTGTGTGTGGGAGCATGTAACTTCTCGAATAGAAATGGTGGGGAAACGAGGTCTAGTGTTACTTGCCAAGTCTGCAATGCAACAATATTTTACAGTTCCTGTGCATCAGGTTATATTGTTTAAATGCTCTTGGTTCATCCTGTTAAACTAAAGCTTGTATGAGATCCTTGCAACAGTTCCAAAGAAAAGTTGATCAGCAGTTACTCAGTAGCTTCAGAAAGACCAGCTTGGAGGTTTGGTGCTAAAAGCACAAGTCCTCATTAAGCCTGTACAAAGGCTATTTGAAATATTTGTTCATGATTTAGAAAACCCACACTGAACAATAATGAAAAACAAGAAAAACCCCACAAAAATCCACTTCCCCTCAGTCTCCCCAAAAAACCTCTGAAACAAACAAAAACATGAAGAAAAAACCCCCAGACAAAAAACCACCCCACCACCCCAAACTATGAACATCCTGAATTGCAAACATGTAGAATAGCACTGACACTTAAAAAAACCCAGAAGTTGGGTTCATCAGTTCATTTTAATTAGGCAAGCAGTAAAGTGAAAAAAAATTAAACTTGGCATAAACAATGGAAATCTAAATTAGACTTTCTAAATCTTTTTAATAAACCATGATGTGTAAGCCAGATACTATCGCTGCCTGGTTGAACCTGCTGCTACTTTAAGTTAGAATTTCTAGGGTTTTTCCTATTGCAGTAGGCTTCTCTGACCTTTTGTTCTTAAATTCTCATACAAATATCTTGTATCTTGAAATTGTGGAAACTACCTTCTAGTGCTAGCCAAAAGAAATCCAAATGAAGGCCATCTCTTATGTCATCAACTCTATTTTAATATCAAGAAGAGACACTTCTGCCAAGACAAGAAAACTAAATTCTACGTGAGAATAAACATAAGGTTCCTGTTTGAAATATCCACCATGTTTAATCCTGAAGAAAGTCCATAGAAACCTCTCAGGCACAGTCTAACTGTATTGCAGCTGAGCACGGCTCAACTGAGACTTGTTTGTTAAGTTTTCTTTCATGCTTTTAATCTTTGAACTTGCCTTGATTTTTCTATTTTATGTATCTTGGGTTAGAACAGAAATTAGGATTACTGTCTTAGTTGAGCCCTTGTAAAGTGTGTTCATGGTTCTTATTAGCAGGTAGCAGGACCCAGAGAGGTAATCTCAGTTCTTACTTTGGTGAAACTAAGCCATTGGGGCATGGACAAATGATTCTGTACTGGTAGGTCTTTGGGAGCTGTGGATGAGGAAGGATGGTCTATTTTATTCAGTTCACATGAATGCTATTCCTCAACAGTGCTTGCTAATGAAAAAACTGTATTACAACTGTTAGACTTTTGGAAGCCTGTAGTCCAGTGTTATTTCTAAATGAATGCAGTTAAATGGCATCACACTCAGAATTTGGATTGCTTCTTGGGCAGGTCTTAGTGAGTCACCTGAATCATATTCTGAGGTTGTTGGGGTTTGTTTGGTTGGTTTTTTGTTTGGGTTTTTTGTTGTTTTTTTTTTTGTTTTTTGGGGGGTTTTTTTTAGTGCACAGAACCACCTGCCCCCTCTGCCCCCAAAACTTAAGGTGTCCTTTCAACAGGCATGAAAACCTCAAAGAGCTGTTAAGGTGTATTTCACCTCTCTAAAATGAGTTAGCCACCCTTTTCAGTTCTGAGAAGCAGCAAAATGCACAGTGCAAAGGAAAGATTAAAAACATAGGAGAATTACCAGTTGGAATATTCATCCTTTGCACTGACTTGATTTTGAAGGTATTTTATTTGTTTTACAAATTTGGTTTTCTTCTTTTTGCTGTAGATGTGTATTGAGATGATTCTCTTCCCATCAACTCTGTTTAGTCAACAGTAACTATTTATATTGCTTTGGACTTGAGAACACTTGTCACATTTGAATCAAATTGGACTTGGTAGCATACAGACAGGGAACAAAAGGATAGTTTGCACTTGAGTCAAACACTGACAGTTACTGGTTAAGAGATACAGTAAGAAAAGTAAAGATCAGTATCTGCTTTGGTTAGCTGTTGCAATTTCTGGGAAGGCTGTGGTGGAACCTCATGTGATCCAATAATTTGATACTGTAGGTCACTTGTAGTCACCTCTTTACACATTTCTGCTCTTTTGAAGATGTGTGGGTTTTGGTTTTTTTGGGGGGGATAGTTTTTGAATATGGTCCTGCATATTCTGAGCTTTGACCTTTACAGCTGAGTGATTCAGAGGGTATGTATACCCATGAATGCGGTATTAATTTGAATTTGGTTTAGTTGCTTTGGATCTGTGTCCATTGTCAAGGAATGTACTGAGAAAGATTTGTCATTTTGGAGGAGGACCGTCATCCTGTTCTTCCAGGTGTAACTCCTGCAAAGGTGGAGGAGAGACTGCAGGTGAAAAAAGCGGGAACTCTCCTTAAGCAGAGGATTATGGAGTCTTTTGGATGCAGACTTGGAAAAATGTTCTTGTCCTTCCCCCAGCAGTAGAGACTTTTTAAACATAAATGGTATTGTAACATAAGTAATATATGCTGTCATGCCTGAGATAGTTGCTTGGTGTTCATATTAAATCTGCAAATTGTTTGTAAACTCTTAGCAAGCAAGCTGTTTTACAATGACTGTCTGACCAGGTACATATTCTGAAATTGAGACAAGCTGGAATCTTGCTTGTATTTGCTTAGGTCAGAGAGAAGCGATGTGGGAAATCAACTGCAATAGCTTTTGATGTGGCAATGATCTGTCTGCATGGTAGTGCCTATCTGTCCAAGCAAAGTCACTGCAGCTTCTGAGATACAGAAACTTCACAGTAGTTTAAGCTTTTTACTTTTTTTGCAGTAGGTTTAGAACACTCGTCTAGTCATGTGTAGTTCATCTGGCAGTTGGTAATTCATTGATCTGCAATGGTACAATTACTTGCAATCATTTCTATATAATCTCAGAATAGCTCTCTGAAACTATTCCTTATGAAGTCGATGAGACTTAAAATATTTCTGTATCTGTGATTGCATTATAACCAAGATGTTTAGAGGGTTTCATCACCGAAGGTATTATTCTACATCATTTGAAGTATTAAAATAGACTTTCAGAATCCCCTTATTGGGGCTTTTTCAGCACAATGAATTAGTTCTTATACGCTTTAAGTGTTTTTTTCATAAACTTGACATAGCCTTCCCCCCCCCCGCCCCTTCCTTTTTAAAGCTTTGACTCTGTGTTTGATAGTAATGTCTATCAAGGGAAAAAGAGAAAAATGTTCCTTTCAGGAAAAGCAAGGTTGGATTTTGTTTTGGAAACTTCCATGCAGAGGAAATCCAGATCTGTCTCGTGTCTCAGGATGGCAACTGATTCCCCTTTGGCATCAGAAATGGGGAAGGAATTGTTCTGCCACCTATTGATCTTGTCTGTGGAAACATCTCTGCTGACTTATCTTGCTTTTTCATTCAGAAGAAGCTTTTAACAACAACATTGTTTTTCCTTTTGCCTTGGCTTGGCTCCTTCACTTCCTGCAGTAGTTTCCCGTGTCGGGTGAGTCCATAGCTGTTGACATAGTCCATGCTTGCCCAGGCTGTTATAGTTAGAACGGAGATGGGTTAAGAGGAGCCACTTGGCTGTTCTTTACCACCGCTGTGCCAGACCTGCAAGTGGAAAGGTGGGTACAAAGTCCCATGGCCTAGCTCAATTTAAATGTTCTGTGTTTTGAGAGCGTCTGTTTAAAATAATTTGCAATAGTGGGGGTCCCTCTGACAGAAGAGGGTTAGGGAGCACCTGCGCAGACAGGCCTGTGCACAGGCAGCAGCTGCAGTGGGGAAGGCAGAGGCAAGGACCAGGCGTGGAGGACTAGTGATCTTTTAACCCCTTTCAGCTATGTCTAGGAGCGCCTCGCACTGCAACAGCTGCCAACATGAGAGCTGAGAAACCACAGGGAGTACCAGCTGGCCTCTCACCACAGCACAGAACAACTGTGTTGGGGTTTTTTTCCACTCTTGGATATTAATAGAAGCATCTTGGCTACTAATGCAAGCCTCTAGATGAACGTGAGTTGATGAGGTAGGTGGAGGGGTGTGTGTGTGTAAGCCTATTACGAGTACCTTTACAGTTGTGAAAGAAAACTTCTAATGCTGTTAGAAGGAAGGCACAATTCCTTGACTTTAAATTATTAGATTTGTCATATTGCATTCTGAAACCTTTTTTAGCTTGTCATCTTTGGACAGGAAAAAATGCAAAGCCCAAATAGTGAATGTGTCCTTAATTGCAGGGTGGAGTCCTGAAAGGAAAACAGTTTGCAGTGTGTCTAACCACTTAGTTTGAATGCATCTTTTTTTCTTCAAGCAAAGGCAGTCATTGGCCAATTGAACCTTGCGTAAAGTTCTGTAAGATCAGTTTGGTGTCCACTTGGTTATTTTGCTGGTTGGTACTGCAGTATCTTGAAATGTAAAAATAAAATGCTAGATCTCACAATGTAAGGCTTGGTTAAAACTTCTTTCCCTACTTCATCACAACAAAGCAAAAAAAAAAAAAAAATCTGAATATTTCATGAAACTTCATAGGTTCTCTCTGGTTCAAGCTTAAATGAAAAAAAAAAATTAATGATTTATTGTCATTCTTATGCTCAAAATTTAGACTGAGCCCTAGGTAAAACTGGCTTATGGAGGCAAAGTGGATAATCCACCAGGTAACTAGAAACCCTTAGGTGAAGAAATAGCTGTTTTTACCATTAAGACCAACAACACATTTGAATCATGGGAGCAGTCTTGCAAAATATACGTCGTGAAGACTGGGACAAGTTGGGGAGCTTTGAAGTGCATTTCAACAGCCAAAAGGCTTCAGAACACTTGGGACTTGAGCTTTTGAGAGGAGGATGTGTGTTAGTATCTAGAGGTGACTCTTACCACCTTTTCTGTACTCCTTCATTTTCATCAGGACAAGTTTGCCTGTGGGACACCTGTTTAAGGTAATAATTATTAAAGTTGCAGTGGGTATTCAGAAGTTGGCTATTCTTTTCAAAGCAAAAATTGCCATCTATCACTCTGCAAAGATAGAAGCATACTCCAGATACCTCAGCAAGGTTTTTCTAGATGAGGCATNGAAGCATACTCCAGATACCTCAGCTACTTTCCAAGGTTTTTCTAGATGAGGCAAAGCAAAAATTGCCATCTATCACTCTGCAAAGATAGTCTTTCCTTGGTGGTTTGGGGTGTGGTTTTTTTTTTGTTTTGTTTTGTTTTGCTTTGGTTTTTTTTGGTTTGGTTTTTTTTTGTCCCTTCTGAAAACAGCAATAGAGAAACAGAGGAAATACCTTTCTTTGCACATGGACTGTTTATTCAGGAAATGAGAAGGCAAGTGATGAAACTGAGGGTGGAAGGAAGTGTTTCAGAAGGTTATGTTTGGTGGCTGATAGCATTAAGTGATGACAGTATACTCAGAGGACATACGTGAGGCAGTTGTTGAGTCTGGTAGTTATACCTGTAGCAGACTTTTGAGCGTTCAAACATAGCATTTCACAGTTAACATAACCATGTGGTTCATCACCTGTGACTTCCCCTACATTATTACTGGTTTTGTCAAGCCCTCCTGGCCTGACTTCACAGTAGATGGAATTGAACCCAGAGATTTACTCAGCTCTCAAGTTTCTCTTCTAGAATTGCAGAATAAAAGCTCTCCTTAGTTCTTCAAAGTTCTTGTTAGGATGTGTAAGATGCTTAGTTTGAGAGTTGAGGAAAATTTGTGATTTCTTTGTTTACCAGCTCTTTTGCTGAATCATTTGACCCTGTTGGTCCCACTCCAATTTTACCAGTAACTCAGCTTCAGTTCCTGATTTCTTGGAACTGGTTTCAACAACGGTCCCTGGCATGCAGTGACATTGTGTCATGTGCAAGAAGCTGGCCTGATCTGTAGCTTGTTAATGAAGTGTACTTGGTGTGTGGACTCTTGAACTGAGAGACGTGATCTGTGGCCTCACACTGCAACCAGGGGACTATACTTTCCGTGGTGCACTGGATTCAAAGAGCCTCGAAAGTACGGCGTGTACTTTGATTACCTTCTGTGCTATTGCTGCTCCCCCGCTGCATGGAGCAAAGTGAAAGTGCCTTCACTCTGTCATATGGTTGCTGAATGACAGATTATTTGAGAGACTTGGTTTGATCACCCTGTTGAATTTAGGATTTAGAGTACCTTTAATCTCTTAAAACTGATCCTATCCCTGTTAGCTCTTAATTTTTATGAAACTTGTTGTTCTTTTTTTTTTTTTTAAGCCCTTAAGTACCTTTCTCGAGAGTATTACCTTAAACTTCCTTGTGGACCTTACTGAACTGGATGCACTGATAACCACACCTGAGAAATGTTTACGTTGGGGTCACCTGGTGATCCTGGTGGACAGCAAGTCGAATATGAGCCAGCACTGTGGCCTTGCCACAGAGAAGGTGAATAGTATCCTTGGATGCAGTATACAAAGCATTGCCAGCAGGTCTGAGTAGAGTCATCCTTCCCCTCTACTCAGCACTGGTGAGTGCTGGGTCCAGTTCTGGGCTCCCAAGTACAAGAGGGACATGGACATACTGGAAAGAGTCCAATGAAGGCCCACAAAGATGATTAAGGGGCTGGATCATCTGTTAGATGAGGAAAGGCTGAGAGAGCTGTGGCTGTTCAGCCTGGAGAAAAGAAGGCTTAGGGGGATCTCTTCAATGTGTATAAGTACCTGAAGAGAGGGTGTAAAGGTGACAGAGCCAGGCTGTTGCCAGTGGTGCCCAGTGACAGGACAAGAGGCCACAGCCACAAACTAAAACGCAGGAGGTTCCCTCTGAACATCAGGAAACACTTTTTTACAATGAGGGTGATGGAGCACTGGCACAATTTGCCCAGTGAGGTTGTGGAGTCTTCATCTTTGGAGATATTCAAAAGCCATCTAGATGCCCTCCCGCAAAAGGGGTTTGAACAAGGTTTTGACCTCCAGAGGTCACTTCCTACCTCAACCATTCTGTGATTCCCTGTGGAATAGCACTTCTCTGGTACAGTTGTGACCCTGCTTCACAGCAAGGACTTAGGTGAATTTTACCCGTCTTGACGCCAATGTGAATAACTGTTTCCTTTCTTTCAGTGTGCCTTGTCCATGCTTGTTGCCATATTGATCTTTGAAGTCAATGTATTATGCTTGTGTCATCTTAAAGACATTTACAATATACTCCTATCTCATACATATCTTGGGCAATTTAAGTGCATTAAACTTACTTTAGCCCTTAAGGAAAGAAGGCAGGCATTCAGCAGAGCTTAGCAGGTCAGTTTTGGAGGTCAGAGCCCTGGACCATGCTTCCCCTTTGGAAAGGCCAGATCAGCATGCAGTCATCATTTCACTGTGCACCTGATGCAGCCTGTTAGCACATCAGCAGTGAGGCAGTACCTTGCCTATGAGGTATGATGCTGGAGTGTAAGAGGGTACTCTGATACTATAACAGATCACAAAACAGTGTCACAGTGCAAATGCCATATCTAATGACCATAGGTGATAGTACTTAGGGAGAAAGCTAAAACCTGCCTGTAAAATACAGTATGCAGGTGTTAAGTAACTTGGTCCGTCCATGAAACAGAAAATGTATTAGATTCAGGGCTCATCTCTACCACTTTCAGCCAAGATGCAGCCACAAAGTGAAATTCAGGAACTCAGGAGGCGGCAAGTGAGAATACAGGAGGTAGCATAGCAAGCATCTCAGCCATGAGATTGGGCAAAGACTCTTGATGAAATTCTCCAAATTTAGTGAAGTGTTTGAATGGAAGCTAATATTCTGAGGGAGAGGGGGAAGAAGAATAATCCTTTTGTGAATTGAATTATGGTTTTATTGTTAGAAACATACCTCCAATAGGGTATTACTCCTATGGAGTCAGGTTTAAACTCTAATGTGCCTGGAACATATTACATATTTAAGCCTTTCTTGTACTGAAGGAAAAAAAAGGGCTTGTCTTTCCTAATAACCCCTTTATTCAGTTAAATGAACATATCCCTACAATAAACACTGATATATCTGGTTAACATACAGAATTTATGATTCAATACAGAACACCCCCAAATCCACATGTCTGTAAACATGTGAATAAAGGTGTGTTGCCACAGAGGCTTCTGAGATGGCTATGGCATCCAGCTTCTCCTTCTATTGCTCTGTGACCTGTGCAACTATACCTCAGAGAATATCATGTACCATTATAGAATCATAGAATAATTTAGGTTGGAAAAGACCTTTAAGGTCATTGAATCCAACCATTAACCTCGCTCTGCCAAGTCCACCACTAAACCATGTCCCTAAGCACCACATCTACACATCTTTTAAATACCTCCAGGGATGGTCACTCAACCACTTCCCTGGGTAGCCTGTTCCAATGCCTGACAACCCTTTTTGTGAAGAATTTTTTCCTAATATCCTCCCTTAGCACAACTTGAGGCCATTTCCTCTTGTCCTATCGCTTGTTAATTGGGAGGAGAGGCTAACACCCCCCAGCCTCCTGTGGGGTAGTTGTAGAGAGCAATAAGGTCTCCCCTCAGCCTCCTTGTCTCCAGGCTAAACCACCCCAGTTCCCTCAGCTGCTCCTCATCAGACTTGTGCTCGAGACCCTTCACCAGCTTTGTTGCACTTCTTTGGACATGCTCCAGCACCTCAATGTCCTTCTTGTAGTGAGTGGCCCAAAACTGAACACAATATTTGAGGTGCGGCCTCACCAGTGCCAAGTACAGGGGGAGGATCACTTCCCTAGTCCTGCTGGCCACATTATTTCTGATACAAGCCAGGATGCCATTGGCCTTCTTGGCCACCTGGGCACACTGCTGGCTCATGTTCAGCCAGCTGTTGAGCATCACCCTCAGGTCCTTCTCTCCCAGGCACCTTTCCAGCCACTCTTCCCCAAGCCTGTAGCGTTGCATGGGGTTGTTGTGACCCAAGTGCAGGACCTGAGGCATACTCCTACTGCTTTTGATACATGTTTTTGAGATTTATTTTTTTTAAGGGTGGGAGTTAGGAAGAGGTAGGAAGTCACATAAGATATTTTAGTATGCATATGTATAGATAGTTAGATAAAATCCTGTTCACACAGAGCAGTAGCTGTCCTTTGCTTCTATCACAGACCCTAGAAGGATTTTCCTGTTCTTAAGGTGCAGTTAACTGAAAACCAGACTGTTACAAAAACTACAAATGGCTGACGCAATCTGCTAAAATAAAGTAAGATGAAATACAGATGTTAACAGGACAGGTTGATGATCATGTGATAAGTAGGATGCATTTCCCCTCTGCTTTAAATATATGATTCTGAGCTGATCACCCTAGATCCTCTTTCACAGTTGGAGAGAAATACCTTGTGGCCTGTTTTGTCTGTTTGGTACAGCTGCTTTAAAATGAGCAATACCTTTCTAAGTGCTAGCTTGTATCTTTTATCTATAAAAGAAACACAGGTGATTAGCTGGGATGCCATCATATAATTATTTTCAGACAATTTCAATTTGTGTGTGCCTTTCTGAATATTTAAGGTCCTAAGAGTTGTGATTATGAAGTAGGAATATCTGTTAATTAAAGCCCCAAACCAACAAACCAGGCAGCCAAATTGCAAACACGTATGAATGTGGAGAGACTAGTAAAGGCATGTCATAAATGTCCCCCAGAAGCTAAAAAGATGATGATTTAAGTTTGAGGTTGTGTCTTTAAATCTAATGGCTGGGTTAGCTGAAGTAGAAAAGAGCTCACTTAGGTGTGGAAGCACCCCCCATAATAATCTGGCTGCATTTACAAATAAATAAATAAATTTCCCTTCCCTACATTGATTGGAAAGTTGTTTCAAAGCCTTGGGGCTCGGGCGGTTGGAAGCATTCTGTAATTTTCAAAATAAATCTATTCTCCAAGTTCACACTTATTTGCCTTTTTGGCAATATTGTTTTGCTGAGAGATTCCTTTTCTCTCCTTGGTATTTATTTTGGCATATTTCAGAAGCAATATTGTTCACTTTCAGCCTTCCTTTTGCCAAGAAAAATAAGCCAATCTGGCTGTCTGCTCAGAAGCTAAACAATGTGGGGGAAGGTAGTCCTTAACCATTTCTGCACCTGCTTTACTCTGCATGTCTGTTCAAACAGAAGCAGGCAGAGTTTTCTCTCTGCAGTCTTTGGGACCCTGCTGGATTATGAGTTTCCTGGGGACCATGGAAGACCATGACTGCTAAGAATTAGATATTAGGGTACCTGTCCGATGATACTTCTCTTGAGGAAGGATGTCATGGCTGTGGTCACGTGAACAAACAGAGGAGCAGAATAGACCAGGAGTGTTGACAATAAAAATTATGAATTAAAAAATGTCTGTTGAAAATAGAGATGGGTTTAAAACTGGTTTAGAGTGACTGTTCCTGTGTCAGAAAAGGTTTGTTTTATTTGGATAACTGAGTATGGTTGCAAGTTTATGTAACTAAAAAAGCTGATTAAGTACTTTAAACAGATGTATACACTGATATTTGCAATGCCACTCATTTTTGATCCTGTTTGAGAGGTTAGTGTTTCTGTAAATTGAATATATATGCAGCCTGGTGTTGCTGAATTGCTTGCTAATAATAGAACCTAAAACATGGAGGGGAGGAGAAATGACAAGGAGCAGCCTCCAAGAGACATTACCCAATTCTGCATCCTCACGCTGGTGTGTGGAAGGTACATGTTGCATTGCCCCCTGCCCCAGGAAACAGAGCTTCTGGGGTGAATTCTTCTTTCTGTGGTAATGCCATCTTTCATTTTATTAATGTAAATTAATCATTTGTAGTCATCTCCCTTCAGATGTCTACTGTTTCTAATTTACATGAAAACATTTAGCCATATGCTTCCCGGTTATGTGCCACCTTGATAGTTACTCAGGGACTTGAGTAAGATCCTTGTCAGTTATTTGAACTGAGTCATAGGGAACTATAAACAGTTTCTTTAGCACACAATCTTTTTGTTAAACTTTTTATTAATGCTTCCTTTTGTGTTTTAGTGACATATGTTATGGTAACTTGCTATATTGTGTTAATACTGTATGTTCTTCCTAAGGGATTTTTAATTCTAATGTGCTGTACATAATACAAGAACAACAACTATGATAAAAAACATTGAAAGCAGATGAATAAGTGGTTGTTCTTTATAGTGAGATTTGTTTACATGCATGTGTATTTCCTGAGTCAGGCTTTGAACTGCAAGATCTTCTGTACTTTCCTGATCCTTTCCTTGCCCTTTTCCCATTCTCCTGCATCCAGGATGCTCCTCAGGCTCCCTGGAGGAGCTGTGATGCTTCCTCCCACCTCATCTCTATGCCCTCTGTTAATCTATTTCTGATAAAGCTTGATCTGAAGCCATAGCTTGATGTATACCTTAAGCACAATATGCTAACATCATAGCTTAAAGAAAAAGAAAACCACCTCACCATGTCCATGCTACCCCTGCTCTTGCACAAGTGTTGGTTTAGCAATATGACTGGTATCTTAGTTGCTTCCTGCCCCCTCACCCCACCCAAGACAAAAAAAAAAAAAAAAAAAA
>VXBL01008145.1:269711-323606 GCA_013400195.1 Aramus guarauna | reverse complement strand
AAAAAAAAGGAAAAAAAAAAGAGGGGGGAAAACAAAAAAGTCTTGGGGCTAATTCTGTGATCAACCACTTGCTGTGCCTGGATGGAAGGGCAGTGTGAGCATGGCTTCATGGAGGATGGGACCATGGGGGTTTTCTCCCTGCGGGATACTGGCTTTGCTGTTTTGAACAGAACAGCTTACAGGCGTTGGATCCACTTGTGTCTTCTGCTGATGGCAACCTTGGAGACAGAAGCAGAGCAATGGGCTGTGTAGATGGGCATCTCTGTAGGCATCTCATTTTGATCCACTTCCCTCCTAAAATCCACAAAATGCTTGCATGGTTAAGGCATGGATTTTTCCACTGAGGTTTTTACCATTTTCTTGTCTCACTGATGACTTCAAATGTGGTGTGAATACTGAAGTTTACTGTAGCTTGCTTTCTCTAGCAAAAAAGGTAAATAGGAAATGTCTAGAGAACGAGGCATTGCTTTCTGTTTGGGTGTGGTGACCATCAGCTGAGTGCTCACTGCCACAGAGGCTGCTGGTTTGCACCAATGATTTAATTTCTACATCTCTGTTCCACAAAGCAAAACAAGGCTCTTTCTGGAGTTGTGCTGGGAGCCCTAAACTCTCGTTGCTCCAGAATAGCTTTTCTGTATCCAGAGAGCTTGTGTGCATATGACTGCGGGGCAGGAGTGGTGTGCTGCTGAGGACTCTGGAACAAGCAGAAATACAAGGCAAAAACTGTGTGTTTCTTTTTTTTTTTCTTTTTTCTTTTTTTTTTTCTTTTTTCTTTTTTTTTTTCTTTTTTCTTTTTTTTTTTTCCTTGTGTTCTTCTAGCATAGTCCTTTTTTGATGGAAGCCTAGTTAAAAGTAAGCATTTGCTTTTGTTTTAGACATTTTAGTTGAAACTCTCCTCTCTCTTAATTCCTAAAAAGTTGATTTTTGTGGGTGATGTACATGTCTTGCCAGGAACTGTAATATACACAGGAGATAATATTACAATATTACTGTAACATTACAATAGGAGACTGTTTACTATTTTAAAACATAAAGGAGGGAAAGAGTGTAGCTCTTTAATGGTTCTCAGCTATTGGAAGTGAATTATTATATTTTTCTTTCCTCCTCCAGGATCTTCAGTAGCAGGATGGAAGAACTCTAACTGAAGGAGAAACAGACAAGACGCCCTTTCAGCATGGAGACTGTTCCGGTTGACGGGGAACTAGATAGAATTTCAGTAAGTAACTTAAATGAGGCTTCATGTAATCAGATGAACATGAAGATGCTTTTGCAGGGAGAGGATTAAACTGCTTGAATCTATTCTAGTTTGGTTTGAATTGATGCTTTTCTGGTGATGCACTTGGTCTGGTGTATACCATAATAAAAAATTGAAACAAATATTTTTTTTAAAAAAGCATATATTTTAAGGGACATTGGACCTTGTAATTTTGAAGACCTTGAGTGTATGTAAATCCTGACACTTCCCAGAATTTTAAATTTTTGAAGGATCATATTTGCGATTGTTCAGTATTCCAGAGTTTTAGCTGCAATCTAAATTTTTTTTTTAAGTTCCATTTGTCTGATTAAAATTCATGAAATACATGAGTGGCAAACATGCATGAAGACACTCATCAATGCTTTTCTACATGATTTAAGTCCTTTAGAGGGTTCCTAGGAGGTACCCAAAAAAGCCCTTTTTTGAGGTGTCAGCTTTATGATGTATTTTTGGCTTGCATGTAAAGGGAAAACAGAGGAGGAGATCACAGAATGTAATATCGTAGGCTGTTCTTTCCAGGCTTTTACCCTAATCTTTTTAGGCTTTTACTGTGATCTTCAACAGGAGAAGAATATAGTTTTATAGGACAAGTTGGCAGATATAATTTTAGGTTTAGTAGAAGCTGGTAGAAGCTTTATTTCTGAGAAATGAATGTCTAAAAATAGTACTTTTCTGAAGCACAGAGCTGCTTTTGTATGAAAATGGAATTACGGCTGCTATCTCACGTGATGGTTTATATTGCTGGTTTTATTCCTTAGGCTTAATCTAAAACTTTGCTGGGAGGAGCAAAGGAACATTTTCAACTTACATGTGCCTCAGCAGAAGCTAAATCAATTGGTCAAGGTGTTGAGAACCTCTTTTATCAAAGGATTTGTTCTGTAATCTGTAATCAAAGTCATCAATTAAATAAATGTGAAATTAAGGGTAGGCTGTATCTCTGGAAATAAGTGTATGTTTCTCTCACTTTTGTATATTTACAATAAAAATTGTGGGAGATGATGGACAGGAATGCCCTGAGGGCATTTTTTTTTTTCCAGAGAAAACATCGTAGTAGTAAACCTGTCACTTTTAATCCCTTAGGGGTTTGAATCCCGGATCTGCAGTGATAGGAATTGCAGGTGATAGAGGTACAATAGGCTACTGGAACATGAAGAGGTCTTTTTGACTGAAATAGTCTCATTTCAGTATCTTAACATCTTGCATCAATATTTAGAAATATATATTCTACACGGTTTAGCAAATACACAGGCCCAAATAGTTCTAATGAAGAGAGGGGGTTGACCAGCAACGGAGGCAGTTTGATGTGTAAACAGAATGTCTATTGGAGAAGATCAGGGACAGAGTTAGATGGGCTTGTGTTTCAGCCTCTGGCGTAGGAGCTGTTTGTACCAGTTCATAGGATTAACCATGCAATGCTAAAATATTTACATAAAAAGCCCCTGCTTCGTCTCGGGTGACGGGTTGCCCTGCTCTGTGGTGTCATGTTGTATCTTGGTCAAGGCTGCTTGAGAGGCAGGCAGTGAGACAGGACCGGCTGCGGTGCTTTTTCACTCTGTTTCTTCAACATGTAAGTATGCACTGCGAGTGAACATGCTGTCCGAGTCTCAGAAACTTTTGATCCTATATGTCTTTTAACAATTTACTTTTTCAATTCTCTTCTTTTGTTTTCCAACTTGTAGTGTGAAATAAAGCAGACCAGTGCTGAATCGCTGTGTCCCCAGCCCTTCAGTTGGTTGTGGGATCTCTGTATGGTTACTGCAGACTCCTTTATCTTACTCTCTTATCAGTCACTATTCTCTCGAATCTAAAACCAGTGTAGGGTAATACAGTTCCAGTCCAAACATAAATTGTTTTCTAGTCTGCAGTTATGTTACCTGTGCATCAAAAAAGAAACACTTTGCCTTGAAAATCATTGATTTCTTAAATGTGTTTTTTGTACTAGTACCTGAACCTGTCTAGTAAGTTCCTGGGTTCCCTTAGCAGTGTTTCACTCTTTGACCTAAATTTAGTCTTTGGCAGGGATAGAAGGTTGTTTACCAAGTGCACTTACAATTTATTTCAACTTCTCTTGTTTAATCCAATCCTTTTCCAGAAAGTGCAAATTTATGAAAGAAGGGTTTCCTCACCTTTCCAATGATATGTACTGCAATTGCTGTGTTCTCATTGCAGTAATTTACATTTGCACATCACCATGTCAATTTAACACCCCATGGCAGCTGAGAGAGATAAAAATCCATGTTTTGAGATCAGGAGTGTAAGACAAGACTCCTGTTTGCTAAGATTTTTATTTTTCTTTTTTACATTTCCTGCTGTTTAGTCCTGATAACAGAGGCAAGACTGGATTCTCTTTAAATCAGGGCAAGGATTTCTCTCCTTTATGGAGCAGAAGTTTTTTGTTTGGGATATAGAAGATACAGCATGTTTGGATTTATTTTATTTTTAAGGAAGAAATGTTCATGCTGATGAGGATGCTTGTTTTCTCTTCCTTTTCTGTTATTTGTGGATTTCAAACATAGTAAATCCTTTAAGAGGTAGGTGGAACTTACCTTACATCTGTACACAGCTGAGCACAGTGGGATCCTAGCCCCGATTGTGGCCTTGAGTAGCAATGATTTACAAAAGATTCCAGATCAAATGTCAGAAAGGAGTACAGACTATTACTATGTAACTACTCTCCTGTAGTGCCTGTATTTGATGCGGTCAGTGGGACAGGGATAATTTTTTGTACAACTTGATTCTTTGGAATTACTTTGATATAAAATGTCCTCTTAAATTTAAAACTGCAATGCTTGTCTTGCATCCTAAGCAATTTAAAATGTTTCCTGTCTTTGTAGATGAACTGAATCTGTGGCTTCTAAGTTCGTGTTTGTGTGCAAAAGCAGTTAGGCTTGGATCTGGCATTACTGGGTGCTTGCACATTACTGATGGCTTAGAAGTCTTTGTCTTTCCAAAAACACCTCTCTGAAAGTGGAGCAGCTTTTGTGTTATTTCAGCTTTCTTCAGAGCTTCAGTCTACTGAAAACATTCCAGCTAAAAATTTCATCAAGTATATTGTGTATGAGATCATATGAGCACTAAATTGCTGATGGAGAGTTTCCACTCAGAATTAGCAGTTGAAGCAGTTGCTGTTTACTAACCATATGCAATGATGGCTTCTAGCAATGGCTTCTCTATAAGCATATTTGTCAGTTTTGTTGCTTCAACTTTTCTGAACTGCAAAGTCTCTTGAGGTCTTGCCTTTGGTTTTAAGGTGCATGTTGTATTTTAGTTATGAACTAACACTGTTTTCATTGTCCTTCTTTCCCACTGCTGCTGCTTTTGTGCACTTGCTTCTTCCTGGCCTGGATTTTTTTGTTTGCTGTTCTTCGTTCTTCAATTGTATGTGTACACAGCATCATGGTGATAACAGAGACTCTCATGGACCATCAAGTAAGTGACTCCCTTCTCCTACAGTATGTTTGCACATATGTTCATAATAGCGTATATCTTTGCGTGTAGGCTGCTAATACTAAATAGGCTAAATACTAGGTTTTCTTCTGTATTGCAGTTGAGAAGCTGAAGTACAATGGCAGTTTACTGTTGGAAAAGTATTTACCTGGCATATAACTCATATAAATGTTTCCCTTCATTAACATTTTTTTTTCTTAGAGGGAAAAGTTTATTCTTCACCTCTCCCAGTCATGGCTAGAAAAAAAAAATCTTTTAAATTACTTACCTGGAAGAGAAAAAGATATATTTATCAGTTTGAAATGAAACCTTCAAATGTTATTGTAGTATAGATAACAAAAACATGAGAATAATGGTTCCGAAACAGTTTTATTTTTGAGCTTGTCTGTTTATAGTACTATATGATTCACTTAATTTCAATAAATTTACACCTTCAGAAATGGACAGGTGTATATACTGTAATACTTAAATAAGTATTGGATCTTGTGTGGTGATAGGGAAAACTTCAGTGTGTGTATATATGTGCATGCATGCAGCCAAAGATTTATTAGTGCTGCTGGTTCATGGGCATTGGTATGATCGTATGATTGGCAGAATAATTTTGTCTGGCATTAAGAGTTTGCATATGTGAGGAAAGGAAAGGTGCAGGCACAAATTCTTTCTTTTTGATGAGAAATCTGTGCAGAAGCAACGGTCTTAGCTGATATCACTTATTACAGACATTAAAAAATAATGTGGAACTGAGTTATAATAAACCTTTTCCTATATCTGATGTCCTTGTGCTATTTTCAAGAGTGTAGGCACTTTGACATGCTCGTTATAGAAACAGAAGAACATGGAATATTTTTTTATCTGATGAAATAAATTGGCTGTAAAGACCCCAATTTGTGTTTCTTCTGATGCATGAATCTTAGTGACAAACTAGATATTAGTAATTTGATGGCCAGCATGAGGAAATTGAACAAAGTATGTATTATCAACTCTAATAGTTCTGTTGGTATTGAAATGTACTCTCCAAAGAGTTGCCAGGAGGCTTTGATATTTACTAATTGATGTTTCTTCTCTAAAATAATCCTCTGCTCATCTTCAGGGAGATAGATGGTATGGGTTTAAACTCACTCAGGTAAAGGAAGGGATGAACGGAGGTTGTCTTTCTCTTGGATGAGTGCTCTGAAGCCTGAGTGAAAGTCTAAAAATAAATCACCACTTTGAGGCCTGTGAGTGGAAGGAATGATTGGCAATGCTATTTTATGTCTTGTTGGACATGTTGAGCAAATCTACCTTTCAAGTTGCAGAGATGGCATGTGAAACCTAAAAAGAATTAGAATCATAGAATGGGTTGGGTTTGAAAGGACCTCAAAGATCATCTAGTTCCAAGCCCCCCTGCCATGGGCAGGGACACCCCCCACTAGACCAGGTTGCCCAAAGCCTCATCTAGCCTGGCCTTGAACACTTCCAGGGAGGGGGCATCCACAGTCCCTGCTCCAGTGTCTCAAGACCCTCATAGTGAAGAATTTTTTGGTATGTCCAATCTAAATTCTCTTTCAGTTTAAAGCTGTTGCCCCTTGTCCTGTCACTACAGGCCTTGGTAAAAAGTCTGTCACTGTCTTTCTTATAAACCCCCTTTTATATATTGAAAGGCTGCAATAACGTCTCCCCAGAGCCTTGTCTTCTCCAGGCTGAACAACCCCAACTGTCTCAGCCTGTCCTCATAGGAGAGGTGCTCTAGCCCTCCGATCATCTTTTCTGTAGGTGAGGTGTTCCCCAGAAACATGAAAAAAAAAAAAATCATATTTTGGTTGTCCTCACCAAAACTCAGTAGAAGGTGTGAATGCTTTGAAGATCAGTCAGAAATGGAGTGTGCTTTTTGAGGTACACTGCAGGTACGTGGGGACATGTGAGTACAACACTGTAAGTTTCAGTTTGGTATTTTGGGCAAATAAGAAAGCATAAGTTTGACTAGGAACGTCATTTATTCATTCATGCTACCTTTTATTTCACAAGTGAGCAAGGTCACTAGAGTAAATGACCATTGCTTTCTTTCAGCTGCTGTTTTTATTCTATGAATGTAATGAAATTCCAGGATAAAATCATTCCATGCTTCACATGAGTTCAAAATTAGCTATAGGACCATCAAACATTGTCAGTAAATGGATGACTTAAGTATGTACAATACATTTTTATACTGTATATAAAATCAGTCCATCAGAACCTATGAACAGCAGTCAAGGAGCCTCTACAAATTGCTGAGTTATCTATTAATATGTACTAATTAAATCTACTCTCTTAAAAAGAGAGGAGGCTTAAAAAGGGGGCTGACCGGGGCACCTGTGGAGCACAGCAGGCTGTGAAATCCCATACCTACAGAGCAAAGTGGCTGGTGGCTCTCTGAGAGCAAATTTCAGCTCGTTGGTCGAAAGTTGGTGCTACTTCAGTGCATCTGAAACTTTTTTAAAATGAGTATATCTCACTGCCCTCGTAGGGACCTGTTTTGTGTGAGGCCATGAAGCAGCTTTTTTCTACCTCCTCTCTTTTATTTTTCTTTTCGGATACTGAACCTTTTGTTCTACAGTCCCTTCCGAAGACTTCAGCAACTCCCCTGTTCCCCCCTTTTCCTCTTACTTGTAGCTGCAGGAAAAGAAAAAGCTAGTGTGATGGTTGTACAAGAGCAAAGTCAGTCGCTACTTTTAAGTATTCGCCTTCTGACGCTGCCAGAGTTGAACTCTGGACTTGTAAAATGAGCTCTTTGCCTCCCTTGTCCACCTCCTCATGCATTTTTCTGGAACAACAGTCTGCATAGGGTATAGTTTGTCTGGAGTAGAGCTTTAGATGGTTTATTTGATGTAGAAAAATAGTACAGGTGGGTATCCTGGCATCCTTGCATTCTTCATACTGCCTTGTGTTTATGCTAGGCTTTGCTGAAAAAATGTTTATGTTACTGTAGTAATAGTAGAAAAAAGCTCAGAGGAGGACCCCTCTGGTTTGCAGATTCCATCCAGAAAATGAAACTTGTTTGTTTAGACTAGATTTTCTGCTGAACTTTTAAAACTGTTTGAGGAAAGCTTGAAAACTCTTAAAATGAGCCGGATCATAAGTCCCAATTTTTTCGGCAGGCTCTTCTTTAGTAAGCATCTTTTGTTTCCCTCTCTGATGTCTTTGTCAGTATATCTACTTCCACAGGACAGGTGTTACTGAGTCAGCCATTCTTCCGCTATCAAAAAAAGGTACAGTTTTGTTGTGTTCAGCTTAAGGAAATGTACAGACATCATAAACAGGATGGCTGGCCAGGTGATCTTACAAATATCTAAAAGACATGAAAGTCCTTCAGACAGATAAGGTTCAAGGAGAATAACTCTTCTACTCTAAACATTTCCCTTGACAGAGTATATAGATGATCTTTATTGGTGAGACTTGTTTCTTGTGGTGTATGTACATATGTTCATCTTAGCTTTCTGGGATGACGGCACAACTTGATCTGGCAAGCCATTTCTTTGGTCGGCTCTGTTGTGGCTAGTTAAACCAAGAACTATCTACAAAAGTGGCAAGGAAAGCAGGATTTCAGAAGCTAAGTAACAGCTCAATGCTGTGTCTGTATTCAGTAGCAGCCTTTCCTACCTCCTCCTAGTTTCTGTTTCATCTTCCACTTCATGTCTTAGACCAGTCTTGCTGGCTTCTTTCTGCCATCCTCTCCAAAGCAAATCTCTGGTTTGAAATCCTCACTTTCTAGAATGAAAAATTTGGCAAGACAGCATTTGAATACCAGTTTCATAAATAGCAGTGAAGTACTTAACAGAAATCTATGCACAAGCACATAACGTCATTGAATGAGCATCCACTTTGTATTTCAGCAGTGGTAACAAACAGCGATGAATCTCAGCTTTTAACTCCAGTAAAAATGAGCCAGCGCCAGGGGAAAGAAGCCCACTTTACTCCAACCAAAGAGTTACTCCAGCCATCTCTCAGCCCAGGAACTGCTCACAGCCATGGTAAGACAAAGCTATTTTTTACAGAGGTTTTAAAGAACTTAAATGCTGACATTAATTATCTGTTCCAAATATTGTTTCAAGAACACTGCCTTTCACAATAAAGAGGTAAGGAAGAATGCCTATTGAAATATTGTACGTAATTCTTCATATCCTTTTCTGTTAATCTGAAAGAGAAAAAAATGTATTCTGTGGTGCACTAGTTTATTAAATCATGCTATGATTTGTGGGAGAACAGTCCATGTGATGGTAAATCATTGTCTGTGTGTAATCCTGTAACTAACAGTCATGTTAATATCTTAGGTATTTCACTTCTGTGTCTTTATGCAGAAGTGTTATGATACATCTCCAAAGCCTGGAACATTTGTGTAAAGATCTTTTAACAGTTACTTCTATGGAAAGATCCTTCTCTTTAGGCAAACCCCCCCCAAGTCTCAGCACTACTTTTTGCCCGCTTTAAAACAGTCCCTCTGCCTTGCTAAACCTGTTGAAAACAAGCTCTCGGTGGGTCCATGTGAACTGATTGGATGCCAAGTGAAATTTGTCAGTAGACCTAACATGTTTAAAAAACAAAACTAAAAAACAAGCCATAGTTGCTTCTGTATGCTTATTTGCATTTGAAACTGCTTGTGTTGTCTTATTGCCTAGGATATCATTAGATAAGTTTCTTACGTGTGTGGAGTCCTCAGTGAAAACTTCAGGCTTTTTTTAATTACTATTCTCTCTCCTTTTACTCTTAACAGCCATGCTAGTCATGTATGCTTTCCTTCGGTTCCTGCCATGGGTAGCGTTCCTGACATTTGTTTTGGTATGAGCCTCCTTAACTCCCATTGTTTGCTTTGTCAAAGTAATGGTATTAGACTGTCAGAGTAATAGAGGCAGTTTCTCAGGTAACTTTGAATCATTTTCCTGTCTTCCCATTCAGTATTGTTCAGATAAAAAGAAAAAAAATCTTTGAAACCAAAGGTAGTTGTTACTATGTTGAATATCTGGTAGTCTTTTAGTGTATTTTAAGAATTATTTCGGTAGTATTTTCAGTGCTACCCATAGCTAGGACTGATATATTTTCTAAACACTGCTGTTACCTCACTGGAACAGCACTTGATGTTCTCTGGCTTGTGTTGTGCTTAGTTGGAATGATTTTCTGTAGAAAATATATTTATATAATTTGTTTGTAATTTTTATTATGTTTAAAGAAATTTTTGGTTATTCTCTGCAGGTACTGTGTTGTATCCCTTACTAGACAAATGTTGTAATTACATATTTGAATATTGTAGTAAAGTCTTCCTTTTAACGTTGCTATTCCCTCTAATTTATAAAGGCACACTCTTGTGCTTTTTTAAGGGCTTTCATTCATAGGAAAGTCATTAAAACAGGCTTGAAGAGCACGAAGACTTGATTGTACTATGTCAAACTCCTTGCAGATATTAAGTCTTCTCTTCTGAATTTTTTTTCCCCTCTGATTATTTCAGAGCTTATATAAGTGATGTTAAGCTGGTGAAATGTACGTGTGCCTTTTTTAGCATTGGTCATCACTGACTTAGTCTTCTAGGAGCGCTACTAGAAATGAGGCTCTAATTTCAAGAAACAAGGAATTTGACTTGCAGTGCATTTCCGTAGTGAAAAGGTACAATGGGGACTAGGCTTCAGCAACCTGTAATTACTAACTTCTACCCTATCTGCAACTTGGGAGCTGTAGGTTTGGTTTTTATGGAGGTGGTTGACCCACATTTAGATGTTGGGTGGTGACGTGGTTTAGGCCCAGCCGAGCACCTCGTGGCTGCTCGCTCACCCCTCCCCCGGCGGGGTGGGGAGGAGAATGGGCAAACAAAGGCAAAAGCCTGGTGGGTTGGGGTAAGGACAGTTTACTGGGACAGCAAGGGAGAGGGAAACAATCAACAACAGTACTGATAACAGATTACACAATGAGTGATAACAGAAAACAATTTTACGATCCCACGTCCGACCAGACCCTCAGCCTGCCCCAGAGCCACGCCGAACCCGCCCCTCCCCGACCAGCCCCCTGTTACGGTGAGCATGGCGGCACATGGTGTGGAATAGCCCCCGGCCAGCCTGGCTCACCTGGCCTGGCTCCTTGTGACATTAACTCTATCCTAGCCAGAACCAGGACAGGTGGTTATTCTGTGGTAGTTATTCCTACAGCGAAATTACAGTGCTGGTGAAAACGTGAGCTTATTATGTAGGGAAAAAGAGATGCTGTGCAAGCCTGAAAAATATGAAGTAGAACAGTTTCAAGTGATGGAGTACTTAAGGCTGACTGTTGTAACTGAAATCTAATTAGCAAAGGTCTTTACAATATGCCTGTACTATTGTATGATGGGAATATGCAGAAATACGGGAAATGTTTAGATATAGTATTTAAAGGCATTTACTATGAACTAAATGGAGAGCTTTTTAGTCACTGGCACCTGAATGCATCTTAGGAGATGAGAAATGTGAATAAACAATTCAAAAGCATGGTAGGCACAGGATAAAAGAGAATTGAAACAGAAAAATGTACAATACAGTCTACAAAGAACTGATTAAATGTATATAAAGGGGAGCTGTGATATGGGTGCTTGGCTTTTGCCACTGGACAGTTGGATATTGTTGGATGCTATTTGGCCACCATTACCTAAGTTTTGTTTCCTGCTGCCTGAATAAAAGAGCCTGTGTGGCAAAACCAGTTTTATATAGAGCTTGTGGTTGAAAATAAATGAGTTGGAATGAAATGAAACCTGTGAAGAGGCAGTCTTTGGAGCAACTAGCACTAACTTTGATGTTACTGGGGAAACACCACATGTGCTGGATTCTTTGGCCGGCCAGCAACAGTCCAGGGAGAGGCATGATCAGTGCCCGTCACGTGGAAAATCTACTGGAACAAGCTTAATTTGCGTCTTCTGCTTGTGTTTTAACTAAGATCTAGTACTTACAAGTCTTATGAATATGGGGTGAGATAGCATACAAGTAATATGAAAGTGGGTGAGAACTTGAGTCGTAGTGTGAGGGAGTCGAGGCAAACATATAACATCTGTTTGGGCTGTTGGCTTCCTATTTGGAACCAAGGGTGAACCATGTAATGTGTTGTTGTGAAGTTGTAAGTGGTATGTATTTCATGATTTTAAGTGCTCCAATGTCTAAATACTGGGGTTTAATTTATGTGACTATAGTTCTGGATTTCAGAAAGCTTCTATTTTCCTGTACTTGGTTTCTTACTTTAAAACATGACTTCTTCCTTCTTCCTCGCTCCTTTCACTCTTGTGAGATGGAACTTAGTATGTTGTCTGAGCCAGAGGTAGGGGTCGTCTTTTTGGAGTCCAGTGCAGATCTGTTTTACAAATGTAGAGTACAGCTTGATGTGGCAGCATTGTTTAGTGATTGTTCAGCAAAAGTCTATTTATACTGACATTGTTCTGTATAATGTTTGCAGAAAGAAATTGCACCTTCTTATTTTACATTATGTTTTTAAGATTCTTGAAAATACGCTGTCCTTTGAGGCTGAAGACTAGCTTATCTTTTAGGCTACACTGACCTTTAAAAGTGTGGAGAAGATCGGACTCGCTTCCATAGAAAGCTTCAGCAAGGTTGTTTCACAGAAATGCATTAGAAAAACTGATGGTGGGGATTATGCTTGTTTATTATGCTCACCAGTTTACATAGCTAGTTCAGAATTCTAGTGTTGAAGGCTAACACAGCTGCATTGGTCCTGAGATGGACTTGTCACTTATAATTAAAGTGGATTTAATTTATTTCTGCCTTGCTGATCATTAGTTAACTGGAGTGTCAGAATAAGCCAGTCCTGATCATAATGCTGTAACTGCAATTTGTTCTACAAAATAAATTTATTGAGCCTGCAAATGTTAGTGGCTTTAAGTTGGAGAACAACAAAATCCAAGTGCCATCTACTGCAAAAGCTGATAACACTCAGATGTATTGAGGTTCAAGAGACATCAAAACAAACCTAAAACCTCACTTTTTGCATCCACAGCATTTAAGAAAGGATGTAATAAAGGCACAAAGTTGGCTTAACTAAACAACCTTTCATATTCTGTATGGTACCACCATTTCTAGAAAGGCAGGAATACAATTTTTTATGGGACCTCTAAGCTCAACTTCAGAGAGGAAAGTTTTCTGATCATGGAGCTTCTCAGCATCATCACTCAGGAACTCCTCATGAAAGTGGCCTTGAGCAGCTCCACATTGATTGATCTTGAAAACTTTTACTGATTTTCTTTGCTTTTCATTGTATATGTTTAAGAAAGCAGTTTCTAGACTCTTTCACTCAACAGCTCACTCAAATGGATTGCTTCACTTCTCAAATCAGGGTGGGAAATGGTCAAACAGGGATAAAGATTTGGCAAGAACTTGCAAGATCAAACTTTCTGAAGGAATTCTTTCTTTTTTTTTTTTTGTCCACATACAGTCTTTAATTCCAACTTTTGAAATCTTTAATTGTCCTTTCATAACATCTGCCAAGTTAGTCCTGTCTCTAATTTGTCAATCTCTCTATATATAGTATGTGAATGCTGTTTTCCGATATGTTTTATATTCAGATCATAATTGGTTTTCTTCTGCCTTATCTGGTAGGCAATGAAACCATCCTACTTTGTCATGCCTTGAACATACTAAATGGTCATACTGTGTGTTTTGCTAAATATTTTATTTAGAATTGTCAGACTTGGACCTAAATAATTCAGTAACCTTTTGATGGAAACTTTAATGGATTTTGGGGAGGGTTTTTTTTTTTCTGTAAAGCTTTGCTTATGTTTGTGGAATGGTGTGGTTTTAGGCTCTTGTGAAGTAGCGTGGCCTTGCCAACTCACAAAGACCGTATTTTTCTAAGTGTAGTGTATATAGATGTTAGGACGACTAAAACATTTTTTAATTCTAGCAGTTGACACATAGATTGAACAATGTTAATTTAACTCATTTTCTGTGTTTGCATTTGATAGTTGAAAATATTATTAACCATCAATGTGCAAACTACTAAAATGTTATCAAGCTAATTTTGGGGGTTTTGCTGCCTACATGTGACAAAAAGAAATCATTGACAAAAGTGCTTTACAGTTGAAAAATGAACATGGAAAATACAGAGTCCAAGACTGCATTTTCAAAAGCTGTAGAGCAGAACCCTGCTTGCTGATGTAAGCTGTTTATGTTGTTACACAAATTATCCCTGGTAAATTGGATTCTTGTAAATCTTGTTAACGCAGACTTACATTGGGATACTGCTTTATTTATTTGATAAAATGGATTAATATATAAATAGTGATCACTTAAAATTTACAAAAAAAATTCAGAAGTCTCCTCAGAAAGAGATTTCAATATTTTCTACCGTATAAATATGCTGTTAAAACATACATAAAACTTTTTATAAAAACACCATAAATAATAAGCTGTACTTGTGGTGGAGACAAATCTAATTAAGGTGGTAATATTAACAATTCTGTAATAGGAGGTTTGAAATTGACTTCTTTTAAGCACTATTCATACTGTCTGTTTATGATTTTGTTTAATGAGAACTTGTGCTGTTCTTTGTGTGCCTTTTTGAGTGTATGTTACACAGTATATATGATGAAATGCTTTTCTAGTTTTTTAACTTGCTAGTAATTTACATATGTGTTTATTTGCATGGGAGAAAATCTCTAGGCTTATTTTTTAAGAGTGTGAGGAGGTCAAAAAAACACGTGAAGAACAACATAAAATTCACAACATTGATTGTAGAAAGGTTTTGCCATTTTCAGGTTTTATGGGTTTGAATGAGGACTCTGATTTGCAGGTAGTACTAACGAGAGCATCATCCAAACTTAAACAGGAACAAATACCATTGGTGCTTGTGTTGACAATATTATATTTGATACTTTAAGGCTGGCAAGTCAGCAGATGATACATCAAGATTTTGGAGCTCTAGTTTCTATATTTCATGTGGGTAACAACGACCTGTGCAGACGAACTTCCTGGCTCATGAACTCGGCTGCATCAGCTCTCAGTAATTTTCCTATCTCTATTCAAAGCATTGATGAGATGCAGATGGGCTGAAAATGTGAGTAGTATCTAGGAAAAGCATGTTAGGATGATGAAGACCGAGGAGGTATTTTACAATAATATATGTCTTTGAGGTAAATTAACAATTTTTTGGTGTCTCTATTTCTTTTTTCCTTTGTTCTTTTTATTTTTTTTAAGTCAGCTTGTCAAATAAGGCTAAGCAGTGGAAGTGTGTGCCTAAAAGGAGCTTGAGCTGAGCTAAGAAACAGGATTCAACCCTCATTTCCAGCAGAGTAATAGTAGTTGTTAATTCAGTTTGCAATATGATGAAAATGTATTCTGTGTTATGTGACTGAGAAACAGAAGTGTTTTAGGTGCGGGGAGTTGGATTGCCAGTGGAAGCAGAATTATAGGTCTGATGATGATGATGATCACAATGAACGGAAATGAGGCAGTGAGGCTGATTTTGGGAGAGAGTAAGGGCAGTTTTGGCTGTGCTGAGCTTGTACTAAAGGCTTTTTTCTCTGGACTAAACATCTAAAAGACATGGTAGGATTTTAATCCATAGGACGCTACATTTTGGGAGAAAATGCAAATGTAACTGTTTTTGTATGTGAGAGAAGGTGGAGAGTGTAAAACAGATGTTTTCAAGCAGTAGGTCCTAAAGAACACTTATTACCTGCTGAGGGGATGAGATGACTTTGGAGCCATAATGACCAAAAAGATGTAAGACTTGATCTTTACTGTCAACCTGAGGCTGCTAACAAGGTAAAGGTGGTTTGTTGTAGACCTGTACAACTTGCAGCCTTTACAAAACATTTGTTTCAGGTGTTTAGCTGAGTTGACAGCAGCATCATCAACATATTTTGTTTGACCATGTGATAAGAAATGTTTGGAGCTCCTGACTCATCATCCCTGTTCTGGCTCGTTGGTGTTCAGCGTGCAAGAAGCTCTGAAGATGCAGCATGCATCTCCTCTTACCAGCTGTCAGGGGAAGACAGATTACTGTGGTCCAGTGGAAGGAAAGGTACAGTCCCATGACAGTGCACTCAAAGCCTTTTCAAACTATTAGCAACTCTTTGAGATGGGCACTTGGTTTCGGTCCCTTGGCCAGGTTTCTGCCAGGGGGTCGTGAGAGCTTCTTCGTTCCTGTGGGCAATGCAGTAATCTGTGGGTGCACGAGACAAGCCACAGTGGAGAGCCATGACGTTGGAGCTGCAAAGAGAAATCCTGCACACTTGTGGTTATAGCAGCTGCATAGGCATGGGGAAAGCTGTATGCTGGTACAATACTGATGAGTGCTTAAATGCCAACTCCTGCTTTTCTTTCAGCTGGCACTTTCAGAGTGTTAATAATTCTTTCTGATAGTGGTGTTTGGCCCGCAGATGGTAAAATCCTGGCAATCTGTCTGGTTCCACATCAAGCTGTTTGGGTAGTTGGATTATATCTAAACTTTGATAATGATTTCTGGGTTTCTTCTCATATTTCCTCTGACTTTACATCTAGACGGACTTAGTCATGAAAGTAACTTCATGCAATCTCCTGTTTCCCTCCGCTATTTCTGTCCTTTGAATAGAGAAACTGAAGAATGACTAAATAATTTATTATCTTGACACAGTAAGCTTAGCAATTTATTACTAAGCATGTTGTACTTTTTTACCTCACTTCATCTTTCCATAAGTCTGTCTCACTGTCTCAGTGCTAGAGGGCTTGTTGAGGCTCTCCAACAAGTTTATTTTTTCACACTTCCATATTAACAGTAAATATTACTTCTGAAGTCAGGCACCTTCTCTGTAGAGTAAGTGCATCTAATGTCTTAGAAAAATGTTAAAGCTTTTGCTTTCTCCTGCCACGCGGGAATTCTGTCTAAAACCTTGGAGTGTCTTGGTCTCTCTTGCTGTGTTTTTGGGAGGTGTTTTCATTTGTCTTACTTTGTCTTTTGATGCTGAGGAAGTATTTTGTAATCAGCAGCAAACAGGAGCCGTGCGGACAGATTGTTCTTTTGGTAGTTCTGGATTAATGTCTGTTGGGCTGCTGCAGGAGCCTGACCCCAGTGACACGGATGGTTGCTATTTGGTTTTATGACGGAGCATACGTACCTCATGGAGGTGAAGCCCCAGTTCTGCAAAATTGGGCGACTTATTTGGAATACTTTAGTGATGCTTGTCTGAAAGGGGATGCAAGTGAGGTTCTAGTCAGTGTCATTAAGGAAGGAGTTTGTCCACTAAATAATCTAGTTATAGCTTGTGTTACCAGACTGAATTTCTTGTGAAATGTTTTAAGTTCTGCTGTGTGTGGTTAGTCTCCTGAATCTATTATCTTGACCTTCTGCTTTCTTACTGTAATGCATACTCTGGCACATTCCTCTCTGCAAGTCATTGTGTGCTCATTGAGACTTGCCATCTTTAAAATGCTACTCCACCCAGTATTTGTGGCTTGGGTAAATTGCATGTACTCCTTTCTCTGTGGGTTATAGCTTTATGAAAGCATGGTACTGCGTTTGAAAGGCACAGCAGGGCTGATTACTGTGAAACTTCTCAAGCAAGTTCTCTTTCTGCGTGACAATCTCTGCAGAGCTGGCGTACTTGAACCTGAACCGTGACCTTGAGAATTTCATAAGGGCTCAGATGAAAACTTGAAACCTGAGCAGTGAGCAAGCCTATTTACTTTGGGAGGGAGGAGCTGAGTGGGAGCGTTAGCAGGCGAGGAGGTGCAGCAAATGCAGTTGCCAACAGGGCACCGGGAGTGTTGGTGTTCATTCATAACCACTCTCAGGCATGCCTCTGGAATTACTCCTCAGCTAAACTGCACTCGACTTGGAAATACCAGAGAACAAAAGAATATTTGGTGAAAGAAACTTGCCACTGTAAAGTGCTGACATAACTTGTAGCCTTGTGGTTCAGATGTCTTCTGAATCACATATTGGTGTCTGAAGGCAAGTATATCTTTAATACCTTTTTATTGTTAAATAAGAGAAAAACACTTGAAGTCCATGTGCAAAAAATCAGATGTTGGATAAAACTCATTTATAGGTATGACAGTCTAGTAGTTTCCTTTTTCTGTTTTCTGCATACTGCAAGGAGTGTGTGTATAATACTGCATGTAGAGAATTATTTCTGAACTTTTCTTTTGTTGGACTAGGGGGAGAATTCTGCTGGAAAATGTAGTGTTGTCTAGATGTCAGGGCAAATTATTGTCAGACTTGAAGGGCAAGTCTAAAAAGTTTCTGTCTTCTCTGCTATACCATCAGTTTTCCTTCTTCTCCCTTTAGCTTTTACAGAGTTTGGTTTTAAGAAAGTTTTGGGTTTTCTCTGTATACCTCTAAAGGGGGAAAAAGTTGGGTTGTTTTGTTTTTTATTTTGCATCACTAAATATACTCTTAGTTGTATTATTGCATCAGTATTAGTTTGTATACTGTGTTCATTACTTTACTAAAATCTATATTAAAAGGATTATTTTATTTAAAATTCCCCAGCTAGATAGTTCAGAATATATTTGATTGGAGTTCAATTTCCATGCTTGAAATTCATACTTGTACAATTCAGAGAGGTCTGTTTTGATAAGCCTATGGTTTCTTCAGCTGCAAATATTTTTCAATTGCAGAAATGTTTTAAAACTAAAACCAAGCTTTGTTAAAAGTGTTTATGGGCTGTTGAAATTGTGTATGTCTTCTATTTGCCTTTGTTTTGTATACTGAGATTTAAGTTTTGCTGCAGGCAATATCCTGGAAGAATGTCTTAAGCATGGGATTATTATTTGTTTTTCAGCCAGCATTTACTATTTGAAGAAGCCCCAGTTGAGTAGCTGATATGAGAAATATATTCTTTCTTTTAGAAAATATATACAACAGATAAGTTATCCTCCTCTAAAGAGATGCTTACCAGATTGACTGAGAATGGATTCTTCCTCCCCTACCCAGAGACAGATTAACTAAATATTTCAGTCATGGTTTGTTTGGGTTTTTTTTTCTTCTTCCTACTGATTTAGATATTACATAAAATGGAGAAACCAGGAGACTTTCTCCCTTTCAGTGGCATATTTAGTCTAGTGCCTGCTTTCATGAAGTACTTCTCTTTTGTTATGAGGAATCTTATTTTTTCATGCACAACTGTGCATATACTGTGCATTTCATGCAACTGTGGCATATACCTGATGCATTTAGGCTAGAGTGCAGATCCTTTCCTGTTTAGGCAGGCTCTTCAGCTATGTCTCGCTTCTGGAGTTGGACTTGGCTGTAGTTCTGTTTGTGAGTATTTTGAAACCATGTAAACTTCCAAGCTGTGTATCTTTGTGCATTTTCTAAGTTTATCAATTATTAAAGCACTGGGAACTGATATCAAAAGGATAGAAGGCTTCCTGGGGCGTTAGACTAAGGTCACCTAATGAATGATACTCATTACAGTTTTATCAGTAGATTGACTTATTTTTGGGGAGGGGAGAAGAGGAAAACGGATTTGTTTTGTTTTGTTTTTTGTCCAATATGTGGTAGCTAATGAAGTACACCTCTTCATTGTCATGTACAGAACATGCAAATAAAAGCACTTCCAGCTACTTAAAAGTACCTCTGTGTCCTTTCAGGAATCAAATTTATTGCAAGGAATTAATAGGATTTCTAAGAGCTTTGAGCACAGCAGAAATCCCTTTAATATCACAGGCTGATGCTCAAGAGTTACGATAAATGTTAGCCTAGAATCACACCATGGAGAAGAATGCTCATTTTTATTAAATGTTACAGATTCCTTTTGCTCTAACAGCCTTTTGGTTGTGCATCAGCTGTCTCCAGCAATATTTACTGCTTTGAGGTAGCTGAAGCAAATGAGCATGTGTATACAAGTATTAGCAGGCATAAAAATCACAAGCTGTTGAAAAGGTGGAGAACTAAGGAATTTTTACAGCCAAACCATATAATTAACTGTTTTACCATTGCAGGTTTAAGTGAAATATGAAGATGAGTTGGGGGGGTGAGGGGAGAGATGAAGGAGGAAGCTTAAATTAGATTATTTTTTTTCTTTCTGCCCTCCTTTGCAGTGGCGAGACAGTCATATTTTGGCAAAAGGCACAGAGTCTGCCTCTCCTATATTGCTGTTGAGTTAAAGCCGAAGGTACTTAGTCAGAATACCTGGATGACAGCTTCCTTGGTTGGGAGAGGGGAAACGTAATGGTAGCCGCATTGAAATTCTTAATCTTATCTACCCAAAATTTTCAGTTTCACTTCTAAATGGAAAAAAGAGCATAGGAAGGTGAAAAAGGTTTTTAATCTGTTCTCGTTTACAGTTTGGCTACATGAACGGTGTCAAGGGACCTGAGAGGGCATGGAGAGTAATAAGAGAAAAACCTTCAGGATTACATTGCTTCCTCAAACCCCTGGATGTCTGGCCACTTTTTCATGCAGTGAACATAAGGTGGCAGAGAAGAGTGGTGTGGCAGAACATGGTAGACGGGCAGAGTCATGCTCAGCAGTGGCTCCAGGAGTGGGTGGCACGGCGGCTGGAGGCAGCTGCAGACAAAGCGGTGTGGGTGGCTGATGGTGGAGGCTCCCCTTAGCGCGTGCCACCCTGCTGTTACGGTGCAGGACACGGAAACGTCCTGATACCAGTGTCAGGAGAGCATCCCCCGGCAAGGTCATAGCTCTGACTCTGAAACGTGAGCTAACACACCCATTAACTGGGCAAGATAGGTCTGTAATGAGAGGATACAGTTCCTTCTGCCTGGAAGGAGAGGTTTTTTTCTACTGCAGCTTTCTGGTGATTTTAATTAGGAAAAAATAAAATGCATATTCTGAAGAGATTTGGAACAAGGCTCTGTTTTGTAGTTAAGAAGATAGATTTGGAGAAGTGATCTGGAGCTGTGTTTATTCCAATTAAAAAAAAAAAAAAAAAAGTAGTGTTCTCCCTCTTGCCCCACCATTCTACTCCTTAAGTTTTTCAGCTGCTCTTTTTGTTCCTTCTGGGACATCTGGACAAGGAGAGCTTCAGCTGAGAGAAGTATGAGATCGTAATGGATAAATGGAGACAGGCCTGGACACATGACATGCTCATCCAATTTCTCCCCCTCTCTGTGCTCAAGTGAATAGAGTTTTTCAGTTTCTTCTACAAAAGAAGTGAAAGTTATGTACCACACATAATGGTTTCTATTGATGGCTCATACTTGGTTTTTTTCAGTTACGTGTTTTTTCCTTGGCGTGTACTGGTACATGAGTCTCTTTAGAGGCATGAAGAAATTCTAGTGATTCATAGATTCTGGAAGCTACTGTGTTTCATAAGAAAATATTTTCAGTATTTTCTGTATGTGTCTTCGTGTATATATCTATAGGTACTAATGTATATACACTCTGCACAGTTAAAACCTTTCATAAGGGTTATGAAATACTTCTACTGTATTATCCTTGAGCCAATGTGAACTGAAATTACTGAGCCACAATTATTAAGTACACTTCTTTGCATAAGCAGCTGGAATAAACTATTATTTGAGGATTAATCAAATTCACAGTACTATTGATTTAATTTGTGGCAAGTGTTTCACTTTGTAAGAAGAGGAGATCTCGGGTATGGAGTAAGGGAGAACTTATTTTCAAGCCAATTCTTACTGTCTTATTTTTCTGCTTTCCAGCAGAGTAGGTTTCAAAATGTATTTTGTCAGAAATAAGGTGTGATGGGGAAAATGGGATCAGCAGAGAAGCACCAGACAGGAAGGAAGTTCCACATATGGAAGAGGGTGGCTGTGCATGTGAGTCGTCAGGGCAAAGAAGCAGCCAATCTAACGAGCAGTGGATGATGAAGGTTAGGGAGAGCTTATTTGACTTCATTCTGGTAGCTCTCAGCAAGAGCAGTTTGGATCAGCTGATTTCTAGCCTTGAAGCACAGTTTATCGGGATTTTTTTATGTTTAAAATTTAAGTTGGTTCATTTAAGTGTTTTACTCATTGCATAAAATATTTGGGGTATTAATAATAAAAACCCCTTTTTGTAGAGCTTATTTTGTGCAACTCTTCCAGCTGGTTTGTATATATAAATACGGCAGAGTCTTAGAGAAGAAAAAGCTATCACCTCACCTTTTAAATAAAAGTAAGAAATGAAGATGTAGAAGCCACAGAAATCAGTTGATGGAAACTAGCTAGGTAAGTGTCTGAATCGGAAAGTTTAACATAGCTGTGTAACGCAAAACATCGACTCCCTTTTTAGATTCTTGTGGTGTACCACAATATCAAATAGGGAAGCCACATAGCTCACGAGCTGTGCTTTGTTCAGTATAAATTTGGGACTTGAAAGGCTAACAGGAAAAAAGAATTGTTTTTAATTATTCCTTAAAACCTAAATGATCACCACTTTTGTGTGCTTGGAAAGCAGAGATGAGTAGGACCAAAACTGAGATGTAAAAAACAAGATGCAGTGTGTTTGTGGAAAAGAGGAGCTGAAGCAAATCCATTCTGCTTTCAGCGTCCTAATGGGTTTGACGAGAGGAGTATAGCGTTGCTTGGCTTGCTGCTGATTTGGCAGCCTCTGTCTCTTCACTGCATTTTTCACGTGTGCCCTTCGTTTGTTTCTTTTCTTTTCTTTTTTTTTTCTTTCCTTTTGTATCTTACTCATCAGAATGTGAGGTAAAAGGCTGTTACTGCAACACTCTTGTTCCAACCAGCTAATGCTAACCAGCTTTCACAGAGAACATAATCCTTACACAAACATCTTAACTCATGAAGGAAGAGGGTCCAGTGCGACGTAGGTTTTCGTCATGTGCTGGGATTTCATCTGTGTTTTCTCCAAGATCTGATGGCCGAAAGCTTGTCCGGAATGCTTCATTTGGAGGATATAACGAACTCTCTCCTGCTTTACCAGGTTTGTTTTGGTCTTGCATTTCTTAAAGTGTACAGAAGAGAATATAATTTCCACGACAAATTTTTCCGCTTGAATGAAACCAATGTACTGAGACGTCGGTAGAAATCAGAAAGAATATTGCTTGTATGCATTTAGGTAACAGCTCTTTGTAGTGGCAAGATTTGTAGATAGGCAAGTGAGTAAGTTAGCTTACACCGCAGCAAATCTCTCTCTAAAAGGCATGTGTGTATTTGATACTGACTGGAATATTTGTTTTGGTTGTTTGGGCTTTCATGACTGAAGTTCTGTGATGTGGTTTATAAATGCAGTCCTGCCTTGTAGTTTCTGCTCCCCCTGCACACAATGGAATCGCTTTAAAATAGTAAGGTACAGCAGAAAGTTTTAACTATTAACTACTGAAGAATCTGCATGCTTGTCATCAGTAGTTTGACATAAAACGACAAGATAAGAATGAGTTAGGGCTGAAAGCATAGCCTTGCTAAACTCTGTAGTGCAAGGTTTTTAAAACATTTAACACCAGAAAGTGCTTGAATCTCCTTTTGCCGAGGTTTGTTGTCTCCTGAAAATCAGTACAGAAATTAATTTTTAGGGTTTCATTGTCCATAATATGTACTTCTGATAGAGGTACCTGAATTTCAGCAGATTAGTTCAGGAAACTTCGATGCTTGAAAATGTATTACAAGGTCACCTCTTCCTGAAAGGGCACATTGTAGAAATTGTACATTCTTACCAGAATTACTCTGTATGTGTGATTTGTCCTGTGCATGCGCGCGTATGCACTTTGTTGCATAGTGCCACGGGGCCAGAATGCTGGGGGTGGGGGAAATAAAATGGGGTTCACTTTTTATTGTATGCCTTCTGCAGAATGGCTCACCGAATTTATAAGCCCTGGCTTGGGAGCCATGGACAAGAGTTGGGTGCAGAGCTGACTATTAGGGAGCTCTCTACGTCCCTGGCCAGTGCTGGCTTGCAGAATCACTGGAGCAGCATGTTCAGCCACAGGCAGCTGGGGGCAGTTGTTTGGGACACCACATTCTATTAAACCTTGTGTTTTACCGTATAACATTTCCTTTCACACTGCTTCAGGAAATGATTAGCCTTCTACCAAGAACAGTGAGTTTTATTCAAGCTGGTCAGGAAATAAAGATCTCAAAGCTTGAAAGCAAGGAGTTGGCAACTAGACAGAGGCTCCCTACCTTTAAAATAAATGCATGTGGTCTGGTAATTACTGAAACAAAAGGGATTCGTTTCCTATTTGCTTCCTTCCTGTATTGGATTCTACATTAAAGCTGATAGCTGTCTGTTAGTGGACAATGAATGACTTCTTAAAATGTAGAACAAATGCAAAACAGTGAAAAAAAAAATCAAGTGTAAACATATAACTAAAATATTTTCTCTTTTGGAATCTTCCATATATCCAAAGATTTTAAAGAATATTAATATGCTGGAAGGTATACTCTTTCAGTTTGCTTTATGCAAGGAGTAGTTACTGCCTCTCTAAAAGATACTCATGTATAGTTCTTTGGTTATTGTTTTTTTTAATATGGTGTTTGCAAAAGAAAACTTGGCCATGAGAAAAGACATAAAAGGACATTTCTTGCTTTTCTGATTACTTCAGTTTCAAAATCCACAGAGGAATTGATTTAGTTAATATGGGGTTGTATTCTTAGAACTGGTTGTCAGCAAGCTTTTGAAAATCAGTCAGTTAAAAAGACTATTGTCTCCTGAGTTCAATTCTTTAAAAAGATTTTTCCTTTTTTTTTTTCCTGTGTTTATTATATAACACTAGTATTGATATCTCCCACTCATAGTTCTTCCAGAAGCATATAGTTTTTAAGCTCAGTTATTCATTCTTCAGAACTGCACATGCACACTAGTAATCAAATCAGTCTGTTCCTTGCTTTTCATTTGGAAGTCAGTAATATTGTTGCTTGGCTTGCTCTTTGTGATCTTTTCATGCATTGCATTGCTTTTTACCCGTTCCTCTGTCTGTTGGAAAAAAGCCTCCAGTGGATAGCAATTTTTTCTTTCTTTTTGGATAAAATAGATCTGGCATTAAAAGTAACATGTTTTTTTCTGATGGATTTTTCTCAAATGTCCTGATTGCAGATGGTATTTGTTGAGAGGTACAAAACCAGTATTTGAGATGTAGGAGATGTTACGTGGTTGGTTTGGTTTTTCCCTTCCCGCAAGATTGATTGGACAAATTGCGTGTGTGACTTTAAAGAATGTGACCTGTGTAATGCTTCAAAATTGAAATCTCTTAACTAAACAGTTTTGTTTACCATAGACTTTATCCTAAAGATTCTTTGACACTAATCTTGCAATGCACATACTCCTCATTTTTGGTCAAAGATGATTTTTTGGAGGATTTTTTTTTCTTTTGGTAATGACACCATATTCCAGCTCAGTCGCTAAAGAAGCATCATTTGGTTTTGTTTCACTAGCATCTTACATGTAGAGAGTTGTGGTTGTTCCAGTTGCGTGTGGTTGTCAGACTCTTGCATCAGTCTGAATGCTCATCATGAGTTTTCACGTAGATTTCTGCCTGCAAGTTTTGGAAGGACTTCCCGAGTTCTCACAGGAGGAAAGTACTAATGGACAATTTCCCTTGTCTTCTAAGGTCACGCCATGAAATGTAGCTGTTTGGATCAGCTTTCAGAGCCCATGGGGTCTGTGATGTTAAGACAAGGAAGGTCACAGTAGGATAAAGTCTCTTAAGACCCAGGGTTGCTCTGAAGACGATCCCTGATGCCCGGAACTGTTTTTAAGAGGCTACAGTAGCAGAACTTCTGTTTAAAATTAAAAAGTAAAAAATGACTACAAGTATCTTAACACTGGGAGCTCAGTCTTCAGGTTTGAAGGTTGATTCAAACTGCACTTGTTTGCTGTCCCCTAACTCTGAAGATTGCTCTCATGAGATTACTCTGAAAACGATATGCAAATCCAAGAGATTTAATACAGAGGAAATTACAGAAAGGGACTGCGTCCTCCATACCTGAATTTTTGCGTTGTGAAATGTGAGATCAGGTTATCTTATTTAACAGTTACTGATTGAATTACAGGATGGTAAACAGTAAGCAAGCTAAAAATATTAAGCCCCAAACCATTGCTGATAGACATTAAAAACTTGAAACACATTCCTTTTATTAGACCCTGCCTCTAGTGTCTCCAGCCCTGGCAGTCTCTGCTCCAGACACTGACTTCAGTGACTTTTTGTGGTGCAATTTTCAGTACCTCTGGGGTGAACAAAACTACAGAGAGCAATAACATAAAGCACATTTAGAGGCACACTTCTCTTGGCTTTGCTGTTGTCTTTGTCAGAAATCCATAGAGGAATTTGTTGTTCATAACTGGTAGCAGGAAGGGAGAAAACAGTATTAACAATGTAATTGTTCTGATGTTGTTTCCATGACCAAGTATTTCCATGGCAAAGTGTGCATCATCGTCAGCTTGGGCCCATATATAGCTTATGTCATCCTTCAGTACAATTTTCCCTGCAGGTATTAGTATCAAACTGTTCTTGTCAGAAGTAGTAAGATTGCTTTATGGTATTGAGGTCCCTTCATCTTAATAGAGGCTCCTTGGAAAACATGTCCTTACACTGGGTGAGGCTGTTTCTGGATCAGCACCTGAATTACGATTTTTTTTTTTTTTCCGACATACATTTTATCACATGGGGAGAAAAGCCTTCTCTCTGTGTTCTGCGTGAGCTTATCCCTTCTCTAGAGAGGGAGGTTACACCTAGGATGGTGTGGGGTGTGAGGCTGACTAGTTGGGTTTCCTCACAGACCAAGACGGAGCTGTGCAAGGTGTTGCAGGATCTGCAGCACTCTGGCTGCCCGTCGCTGTGCTGCGAGTAAGGAAGGGAACAGTGAGTGTGGTGGCATGTTTATAAATCAGCAAGCACACATACCTCTTGGGCTCCAGATGCTGGAAGCAAGGAGGTGAAGTTCAGGAGGACATGGCTGAGCTGTGGTCTTCATGTCTGATTCTCTGGGACACAGTACTTCATTCTGTTTTCATTGGTGATACCAATGAAAAGCTTGTTTATGAAAATAGAAACGTATGTATGTTAGATAAGGATGTGTAAAGCCCTTAACGCTGCTGTGAATTATAGCTTCTCTTCTGTAAGAACAATCCTGACTTAGCAATTTCTTGTTAATTCCCATCACTAAGTCTTTTGTATGTGCGTATAAATAAACAACTAAAAACTGGAAAGCCATTAGAAAATGCCTGCATGTGCATTTTCAGTGGAACTTGGTTCCTAACTGGGAATTTCTTTTGAGTGTGGGGGTGAGGAGAAAACCTCATTACTATGATTCTGGTGTGGTTTTGGCTAAGACTGGCATCAAATCTAATAACTTCTCAGTGAACTAAGGCAGATCTGCCCTCCAAGGCTTAAAACAACCTTTATTTTGTTACAGCACCTGATGACTGGTGCTGTAGAAAACGTGCTTTTGGATTTGGTGTTATATAGGAAATGTGGCTTCTGGCCTCTAGATCATGACATGTCTTTTGGGGGTTTTCTGGATTCTCTAGTACTACAAATCTTCTGCCTGTCTAGGTACTTCTTCCCTGTGGTCAAGTAGTCTTCTGCGTTATAGGTTTTCATTAGCTGAACAAACCCATCTCAGATGTGTTGGAAGAATTTCCAAAGGATGGGTTTAAGGAACTGTGCACAGAGGGACTTCTGTGAAGACATATAAAGGTTTCTTTCTGTAAAGGCACGTTAAGGTTTTCTTTGTGTAAACATAAAATGAAATATCATTGTATTGCAATATATAATTTTTAAAAATATGGTCTTAAAAAATAATCTCTGCAAAAGGTAATAAATATAAACAAAAAACCCCAAAAGACTGATTACCACACCAAAACTAAAAGGAATCTTGGATTTCTCATGTAACCTGAAGTCCAACCTAATGCCTCTATAACTTAGTGAAACTTCTGAAGATATTTGTGATAGATGAATCAGTCCTGTCTTAGAGTTTCTGGGTATTGTAAGTTGTGGAAAGGTGAAGATACTGATTTTTTAAAAAATAATCCTACATTGAACAAGCTACTCAACACTGCTACAGAGCATTAATAAAAATTCTTTTAAAGCTCTTAAAGTCTCACCACATGCTCCCCTGAAGAATGTGAAATCAAACTGTTTCTCTGATAAATCTTCTAATTTTAGAGATCCAAGTACCAATTTCTATTTCAAAGTTTTGAACCCTTTCAAACAGAAGCTCAGAAGAGCTTTTTGTGTCTGTTGATGAAATTTATCTGCTGATGCAGTGCCCTCTGGTGGGCTAACGCTCTAGGGTACCACTGTCAGAGCCATGCAAGGCTTTTCAGCTGCGTGGATTATTTCTGAAATTCATGTATGACCTCATATTTATGTTCCTTCTATCTGGAGGGCATACAAGTGATGGCATTTTTACTTACTCAGAAAAATGCATTGCACAATTTGTTTTATTCTTGTTTATAAAAGCTTTATGCTACCGCCAACCTCTTCAAAGAAAATAGATCACTGAGATTTTCTGTCTCATAACCAGAGCAGATGATTTTTCCTTAGCATATACTGAGAACCTTGCATCCTCTTCTGTGGCACGTAGCAGCTGTGCAGCAGCACTGATGCCAGTTGTGACCCTCCCCCCTTCCACTGTCACACAAATACTGGCTACAGCCGTTGTCTCACTTTGCTTTTGGATACTGAGGAAGTGTGGGGTTTATACTGTGGGTTAGTCACAGAAGAGAAACGTGGGATTTCAACGGCTGTTTTAATATAAAGCCTTGCAGTTGCGCCTATACAATGTCACGTTGAAAGTATACATTCAAAGCTAATGCAAGCAACTTTTTTCATCTTCTTGCAAAAAACTGTTGATCTTAATCAGTGTTTTAGATTTGCTTTCATGTTGGTGGTATTTAACAATTATTTCTAGCTACAGAAATGAACAAACCAAAAAAGCCTTTATTTAGTGTTCTGCTCTGTGCATGCATGTGTGCAGATAGGGGAGAATGAGAAGATAAAAAGACAAAAGTTTGCATGCCATATTTACGATTCGTCAGGTTATGGGATCGGGTGCAGCGCTATCCAAATACAGTGGACTGTTCTCACCTCTTAGTGGGTATTGAATTAGTTTATATTGTAGTAGCTGGTATGTTTTCAACTAATGTGATGAGCTCGTATGTATATGTTGTTTGAAAATCCACTTTGCACTTTTTTATGCAAAACACAATTTGCAAATTTATTTCAAAGGCTAGCTCATATAAAATGTTATATCTTCAAATAATTTGCAACAGCGCTGTCTTTTCTTTAAGGTTTTGACAAAGGGAAGGACGATGTGTCACAAAGCAAAGAGGATACAGCCCATTCTATGTCAAAAAGCAAGGTAAGGAAAGCAGCTTCCTAATCTGGCTGACAAGTATCAGTGTGCAAAGGAGTGGAGAGAATTTTTAATTAAATGCAAATGTACCTAACTTTTGCTGTAGATAATCTTGACGATTCCTTTTCAGATTCAGCAATAGATAAAGATTAAAGGGAATTTTTCTCAGGATGATGTCACATAAATACCTATAGTTCAAATGAGTGAAAGTGAAATGTGGAGTCTTCATACAGTCATCTGGGGGTGGGATGTTGCCTCACCAAATATAAGAATGAATGGAGGCCAACTCTTGTTATGAAACAGAATTTAAAATCCTTTTAAGCTGTAGATGAAGATGCTGTTCACTGAGCTGTAGCAAATATTCGAAGAATGTTAAAGAAACTGTATTTGGAAAAGAGTTTAATGGCTTAAATTGCCAGAGAAAGCATAGTTAAGTGTAATCTGTTGTCCTGTCTGTTGCAAGGGTTTCGGTACCTCAGAATTCAAGTATAAAGGCCCATTTTAGTTGAGGCAATGAGAGTGCAAAGGAAAGCATGCTCAGTAGAATATTAAACTAGATACAATTGCTATGCATGCTTATGCTTTCTGGGAGTCTTGATAATAGAAATGGGAAAGACAGGAGCCAGGCAAATTCACAGTCGTCACTGTGTGTTCCCAAGATGGAAAAGGCTCACTGAGATGCAGTGAAAACTGAGAACATAAAAAGTGGGGCTGGGACATGGACACTGCAGTCACCAAAACCATAGAATATTGGGGTGGCTAAACTTTAAAAAGGAAGAAAACATGAACTACCTGAGCAACCAAAAAGAGTCTTTTTATGTAGGGATCCCCGGTCTTTTGTCTCCAGAACTGTATTTTGTTCTGATCACAATTATTTACATGAGTAGTTTGCAATACATTCTGATTCAGAGTAAAATGTTCTTTTCTGATTGTATTGCAATAGTAGGAACTTGATGAGAGATATGTGCAAAAACTCACTGTAGTAGCATAGAGGAAAAATCTACCATAGCTAACTCTTCCTTTCCCAAATCCTTTTAAATTTGTAGGATACAGTTATAGAAGCTGTCAGTTTTAGGACGTTGTATAGGCTGCTCTGATACAACCTTCTTTATTGGTTGGCCTGTTGTAACTCTTAAAGTGCATGAACATTTTGGTCAGCAAAAGTGCCTCGCATGTCAATGCACCAAATTTTTATCTAGTGATTTTTATGTATTTAGAATGTGCAATTCCAGGAAAAACTATTTTAAATTGGCTGTCTCGTAAAACAGGCATCTCTTTCTCTTCAAGACATTAAAGAGAAGAGGGAAAGACTGAATTTTGTGAAGGGGGAGGTTGTGTATGGTTTGATCACTGAACAGAGTAGCTAAGTTCACTTGTTTTTCTTATTTAGACATTGCTACAGGATAGAGTTTAAAGGCTTTAAATTACCCTGCTGTGGGATTTTCTATTTTGTGCTGTTTTTTTTAGAGAGGCCAGTGTGATAACAGACACTTAAACAGATTGTCAGGGCACGGCAGGCAAAGGCTCTGTAGGGAAAGGCGAGGACCTGAGCTTGAACAGGGCTAGCTCCCGAGGGAACTGGGAAGATGCCCGCTCCTCGCCGCTTTCGCGCACAGCTCGCTCTTTCCATAGCGCTCTGCTGCAGGGTTAGCACTGCAGTCTGTCAGAGCTGCCCTGGGCACGGGCAACCACAGCCCTGGGGGACAGGGGGATTGCACCCGAGGTCTTGACACAAATTTTTCAGTGGTATGTCATCTGTCGGAGCCTTAAAGAGAAATGTTAAAGAGATATTGAAGGAAATCAAAGCGACTTAAAGGGAGCGTCTTTCTGCTTAAATGGTGTAATCAGAATTGCACTGGGGTGAGCAGGTTAGTTTCCGCAGCTGATGCTGCAGTTCTGTGGTGTGTAGCTCAGCGTTTCAAGCTGTTGGTGTCTTACATCTGACTTGGAGTCACAGAACTCTGTGTCTTTCAGCTTTACTGCATCCTAGAGCCTCACTTGTCAGGGAGACCGAGGAAGCATACTTTACCATACAGCTCCCTTCTGATCAAAGTATTTGTGTTGGTTCAGAAACCTCTAAATCATTTTTGACTTGGAAATCAAGTTAATAGTGCCTCTTTTAACTTGGATTTATTTCAGACTCTATTAATCATTTATCTTTGACTCTCCAATTTGTTTTTTTCTCTTCCTTATATTTATTTTTCTTGGTTCTTATCTTAAAGTCTTTGTGTGCTTTGCCATTACTTTTGTTTGTGTCTTTCTACTATCAAAGATGAGACCAGTATTCCTACTTTTCCTGATACATATATATATATATTTCTTCATCTTTATTTTTGCCATTACTGCATGTGGAGCTTGATAAGACAGGTGGTTCCTTTATAACCCACTCCAGGGTAACAGAAGATGCTAACTATCTGTCACAGCTGTGGAAGTGAAGTAGCAGCCCTTCTGTTTCATTGAGGTTGGAAAACCAGTGATGAGACTTGCCCAGAATCTGGGAGTTGCAATAGGTTCTCTTAAAATGTTTTCCTCTTTTAAATTTTGATCCCATCCACTTTATGTGGATGTAACACTGAGAAAGTTACTAGCTTAAAAATATATGAACCACTGATCTGTCTCATAATCCGTTGGACAGGTAAATATGGACCTTTACTCGGTGTCATATTAGCGAGCTTTAAAACTGAGATACTGAGAAAATGAGTTTTTGTAACCTGTGCTACTTACTGGTTTGGAGCTTTTATATGCATGACCTCTAGATTGCATTAGCTTTCTGTTAGTGAGCAACTAGAATATTGATGAATGTTTTACTTAAGTTGCTCCATTATAGCTTGCATAACGATTTCATTACCTCTTCTTATATGACAGTGATAAGCATTTTTCCCTCTTCTGTTATTAAAGTACTGTATTTCCTTCAACTTCTACACAGAGGAATTAAATTTCAAGTTGCATGCTTATCTTAAAGCTAGATTTTGAGTGTGAAGAACATATCTTTAATACAAAATGAAGATGTTTCCTTCATTTTTCCAAGATGTATGTGGAAGTTGGAGAACATTTACCTATCATTGAAATGATTTTGAGATAAAATTCCTTTTTGCCCGTTATTGCACATCTTTTTGAAACTAGCTAACTCAGTAGACTCCTGTAAAGTCCTAGTTCTGAATTAAAGGCGTCAAAGTAGGATCAAAGTTAAATTGCTTTGTTCCACTTGTAAATCTTTAATTTTTATTTATTTGATTTGAGCAACTTCTGAAAAAGAGTACTCACATGCACTGTTTTTATTATTGCAGTAAGTTTTCTCAAAACTTGGATATTTTTTGACTGTCATTTTATAGTATTCCAAAATAGAAATTTGGTGAATAGACTTTGCCTTGAATTCTGAGATTTGAAATGACTTGTCAGAAATGTTGAACAGCTTGAGAAGCAGTTCTCATAAACTGTGTAAATTCAAAGACAGTTTAGAAGTTTACTTTTTTTTTTTTTTTTTTACTAGGCAGGAACTTTGAGTCTATCAGGCTTATATTTCAGTGCACAAAGAAATGCAACTCTGCCTAATTTATCCAAAGTTTATATATAGTGGATACCTACTCAGTGTTCTCTGAGTTGCAAAAGGAATGACATAATAACTCTGATACTTTTTTTTTTTTTTCTTTTTTAATAAGAGCTCTGTATCCCAGCATGAATCTTTGATAGCTCTAATTCCCTTTCAGCTTGTAGGCAACAGATGCCAAGGAATAAACTTTGAACCTTACAAGATGTGAGGAGAGGTGGGAGGGAGAAATCATGTGGTGCTGAGGCAGCATATTGTCCTGCCATGAACAAGAACTTGTGTTTCATGAACTAACCTGAGTCTCGTTCCCCTGGCTATCGCCACTGTGAGCTTCTTGAAGATGATTTGCAAAAAGTAATCAGAGCGTGGGATTAGGGAGGAAGGAGCAGAAGGAGTACTGTTGGTGGTCAGTTGTACTCTGGTAATTTATAGAGCACTGAATCCTAGATTGAAGAGACTGTATTTTCCTTCATGGGTCATGGGGTAAGTGCCTCTATAGCAATCCATTTGGAGGAGCTGTCAAGTTATGAATAAAGATGTTGGGATTCATATGTCATGGGAATGACTTCTGTGTTTAAACACTGGGATTCTCCTAAAACCCTCTTTCTCTCTGTTAAAATAATGCCTGACCAGTCAAGACTGAAGCATACCATGTAACAGACTACATGGGGTAAATATTTACTGTATGTAGTTCAGCTTCTCCTGGAGGAATCTCAGGCTTCTTCCTCATAAAACCCTTATGAAGAAAGACTCTGTAAATAGGTGGTGAACAGCTTGTAGTTCATGTTGTAGTTCATTTTTTTTGTTAAGTGGGAGAAACAGTAGAGACGTGAGTGAGAATGGGAACATTACAAACACAACTGTTCACTTCAAACACTTTGTAAAGTGCCTGCAACTGTAATATATCCTTGTATCTAGCATCGTCATTTATTCATTATGCATTTTCTGAATTTCAGTCTGAATCCAAGCTTTTCAATGGCTCTGAGAAGGACATCTCTTTATCTTCAAGCAAGCTTACAAAAAAAGAATCTCTCAAGGTGAATTAATTTCCAAGTAACTCCTCATGGACTACAAATGCATTCACATAGTTTTACTGTATTCTCTAATGAGAAGGCAAAAATGCCAAGTAGTGATGAGACCTCTTATTAAATATTGAAGTATTGTGAGAAGTAGTGATGTTGATTCTCTTCAAACCTTATTGTTATGTTACTTGAGTATGGGCTTCTATAATGCAGTCTTTAAGATGACACAAGATTAACTCAGAAGATTATAGGATAATTCAGGTTGGCAGGGACTTCAGGACATCTACATGCAATGAAATGATGAATCGCATTATTGAAATGACAGTTCACATGCAGTCCCTGTGTTTTTTCTACTGCCTTCTTCCCCCTGTGTTGTAACAAGACAAACTCCACTGTTTGGCAGATGTTATGTAAGGCGAAATATAAAATTATTTGCCTCTAAAAGGGAAATACATTGTTACAGATTTCTACTGGGGAAGGAAAGTAATTGGTGGGTAAAGACTACTGATCAGATAACGTACCTGTACAGCTGAAGCTCGCCCAAATTTAGTTTTGTACTTTACACCAGGAAAGGAAGGGGGCGAGGGAGGTTGGTTGGTTTTCTCCCTGAGATTCTAACAGGAGTTTCGAAGCCCTCAGTCTTAAAAGCAAATTGCAGAAGAATCTGAAATTGGCTCCGTGGTAGCTGCTCTTGAAACAGACCTTGAAATGGTTGTTCGCACCTGGAAGTCAAATACGGTGTTTTAAAGCTGCTTGCTCTGTATCTGTATTGCAAATTGAATTTAGTACGTTTTTCCTCAGCTTGCATTGATAGACATCTTTTTGTGCTCTGATTATTTGTTTATGGCTGTGGCATTGTAAATATTTTTATTATTATTTACAGGTTCAAAAGAAAAATTACAGAGAAGAAAAGAAGAGAGCTACAAAAGAATTGCTTAGCACTATCACAGACCCATCAGTTATTGTTATGGCTGACTGGTTGAAGGTCAGAATCCAAGTGTGAAACCTGAGTTGAAGATGTAGCAGTTGGTTGCTGCTTTCTGACCAGAATAGAAAAGGCTCAATCTTTTACTTGCTGTTAATGTTTTTCTACAAGCACCGCAGCCACTAATTGCATCCCAGGGTCTCTGTGCTCAGATCCTAGGGGAATAACAAAGGAACCTAGCTCCCGCTTACTGCGGTCACTATAGTCACGTGCATCTTGTGTGTCTAGCCATTAACGTCAGATGACTTGGCGTTACGATGTTTATTTTGTTCTTTTTATTTTACACTTTGATTTGAAGCTCTGTTATGTCCGTAACAATAGTGAAAGTGGTTCAGTCGTATTAGATATTTGAATACAGATTTCTTTCTGTATTTCTTTCTGGTAGTTTTCCTTTCCTCTCTTAAGAACTAACTGACCTCTAATACTGGTACAAAAAGCAAGGAATTAATTTCTCAGAGAGAGCAGTCAGTGTCATCAACAGTAGTGCATTTTATATATTTCTATGTAATTCCTTAAGTTTGTAAATGTATTCCTTGTAAATCATACAAGGAAAAAAAAGATGTTACCCATTTTTGTAGTTAGCTCCAAACAATAGCTTGTCTGGAAAAAGTTTCTTCAGGATCTTATGTTTCACATATGGATTGAAGCTAACAGCTGCTATAAGAAGTTTTTCCTAAAAAATTCAAGTATAACTGAGTTATTTTGTGAATATCCTATTTTTCTTATCTGACATCTGCCCTGTTTTCAGAGGAGTTCTGTTTCTAAAGATTATTCTGTCTTCATGCTAGTGGTAAAATATGTTCTGGATAGGAAAATTCATGAAGGTTTCAGATGAATTGGCATACTTCCCATACCTGGATGTGTGTATACACACTTGTAGAATAAGTATTCACCAAGAAAAAAAAATACAAGAGTGAACATTAAAATTGTACCTTTTGTATTGTCTTTGGTAAACCTGGATAAACTTTTGATAGACCTGATAAACTGCTTGAAATAAAAACAAATAAATAATTTCAATTTAAATTTTTGTTTTGTTAAGGGGAGCGGTTTTGGTATTGGCTTCACTTAACTCTAACTGTAACTATTTATCTTCTAGATTCGTGGTACCTTGAAAAGCTGGACCAAACTGTGGTGTGTCCTGAAACCAGGAGTGTTGCTTGTTTACAAAACTCCCAAAAATGGCCAGTGGGTAGGAACAGTGCTCCTGAACGCTTGTGAACTCATTGAGAGGCCTTCTAAAAAAGATGGCTTTTGTTTCAAACTCTTTCATCCTTTGGAGCAGTCCATATGGGCTATAAAGGTTAGTGGTAGCATGTATGATTCTTAACGGATGACTAGCATTAGCCAGCTATGAGTAAAGACAGCCTTAATGAAAAGCTGAACTGCATTTTCCATTATAACTTTAATGGTTTGTTTATTCTGAATATAAGCCTTCCACATCTAGTCATCTTCATCACAAAATGTATTTGATTTATGCTGCTCTATATACTTCAATAGCTTCAGAAGTGTGGTGTGTAGAGGGATGCCATTAAAGAGGTTAATGCCATCACTGGCAGTCATGTAAATGGAAAGAATGAGCGCATAACGTTGTATTTTACATCAGTCGAATCTGAGAAATTAAGGAGGGAAGTGATTTGCCAAAATGAAAGAGTTGAGATATGTTATAAACATTTCTTGGCTTCCAGCCCTGTATGTATGCAATAAAATGTCAGCCTATTTCAATTTGCTTGTAAGAGTAGAAATTCAAATTACTTCCTTGTGCAATAATAGCTTATATTGCAACTTGATAGCCAATTCTGTTCCTTTTTGGCTACAATTTTAGGAAGATAAATGTTCACCTTCAGTTCTGATGTCTGTTTGCTTTGTCACACATGGCATAATATTGTGAGCAGCTCTTATCTGTAAATGTTGAAAATCACAGTGTGTTCTGCACAGCAAAGGTTTATTTCAATTTCTGGTAAGAATCTTTAATGTTTGCTATTACTCATTGTTTATACTCTAGTAAACAAACTACTGTAGTCCTTGTTTTGTGCTTGCATATGGAGAGGGGGTGCGGAAGCACAGCACAAGTGAATATATTTACCTCTTGAAGTGACATCTTGCTTTAGATTAAATTACTGTACGTTATTAGGACCCTTGTCATAATAAATTAATTATGCCCTCTGCAAAATACATCTTAAGATAGCTACTAATTATGAGATCTGAATCTTAAATTGATATAGATGTACTGTCACATCTGTCAAATATGCTGCATTGATTTTGTCTGCCTTATCTCAGACTGGGAAGTCAGTCAGCTAGTATAATCCTGATCTTTGTGGTCTCTTGAATTGTTATCATTATCAGCATTACCTAAATTTACCAAACTTAGATAAAATCTTTTCTAGTTTCTTTTGAACGATTTTATGTTAATATTGCTTCAGAGGACTTTTCACTAATTAGTGGTGATCTCATATTTGCAGAACACAAACTTCATATCCTTTTTCAAAGCTATAGGGTTTGGTGATAATGTGATTTAATCATTTATGATCATGTGTACATACATTGCAAAGTGGTGGCCTGTCTCCAGAAGATCACAAATCAGTCTTATATTTCTTTATTGCTTGGCAATGAGAAATGGATTTGTTTGTTTTTTTAACTAGATATTTAGAATTTAGAGGACATGCCCTACCAGATTTTTACTTTTTTAAGGTAGGTCAAATTTTGAACCTGAACAAGTTGATATTGTCCATTCTAAATGTGCTGAGAGCTGGAGTGGCGTTTGTTCATTTTGGTATGGCTATTTGCAGTTGAGAATTACTGGATTTAATTAGATGAAAGGCCTTGAAGTTTGAAACTTTTTTTGTGCCTTGCTTACCTAGTCAATTATAACACCCTAGTTACAGATTTATTATCACGAGGCAAATTTTCATCAGCATAATAGCAATTGACTGATTTACAGGGTAGATTTACTCAAACGAGCCTGAAGTCTAAGGCAAAATGAGCCTTGTTTGCAGTCAGTGCAGGAAGATGACGTTGCAAGAAACATTTACGCAGGTATAAGTACTGCAGGAGACTTTCTCACTTGGACACACTTCCCGTAGTGCGTCCTTCTGGCAGACTGCAAATTCTCTTCTGCAGTAGTTTGTGGCCAGTCACTTCACACGCTCCCTTAAGCCTGTTGCTGTGGTCTTTGATGTTCCTCCTGCACTCTGAGGTAGCTGATGCACTGTACCTTGTTCTGTCTTCGTGTGCCCGGTCCTGATGCCATTTCAGTTTCCCAAAATTAATAACTAGAAAAGTTACTGCAAATAATTTTCCATAAGTAAATTTGGTCCAGTGTGACTGCTTATCAGTTTTCATTGCTTTTTCTGAATATTCATGGCATTTGAGTTTTATTGGCATGAATATTCTGTAGGAAGTAAACTTCAGAGTTTGTTGGGTTTCTTTTAATCTAGTGGAATTTTTAACTTGCCCATTACCATCATTTTGTCAGGAACAGACACAGTTCAAATAAAGTCACCTAACAAATGGAAGCTAATGTCTGTCTTGTACAGAACACTAACATACTGAAAATTGATTTTTAAACCATAATGGGTGATATCAAAGAAAAATGTCCAGTGCTTTTGGAACAGTAGTCAATTAGAGGAAATCTAGATCCATGAGCAGTTATTCCCAAATAAGTCAACCTACTTAAATGTTCGCTGCAAATTATTCATTCAGTTTTAATCGATGTATTGTCAAAGCACCTATGGGAGTATAGCTTTCTTTCATTAAAAACCCCAACTCAAACGCCAAAACCACACTTCATCTCTAAATTATACTTGTTTGGTACAGAATAAGTAGTGTACCCTGCATGCCCATGGTATAACCCTAAAGGGGAGATCTCACGGGCAGAAGTCTGCCCTTAGTCTGTGTCCTGTGACCTGAGAGTTTTGAGGACCTGTGATGACTGATGCCTTTGCATGGCGCTGGTGCACCCACGGTGCCACCGTCCCCTCTGTGCAGTGTCCCAGCGCCTCTCCCAGCTCTGCCTGGCGTTGCACTGCACGCCATGCTCTCCTTTCCCCAGGGGCCCAGAGAGAGTGGGACCTCTTTACTGCCTGCCCGTCTGCCCTCAGCGTGAGGAGTGCTCCGGCATGGGGTTGTCCCTTCTGGTTCTTCTGACTCACTAAGTCCTAACCCCTCTGTGGCCACTTCACCAAAGACTTTTCGTAGGTGCACCTTTCGGCTCACTCAGAAGGGGACTGAGGTTTGGAATCTTGTTTCTAACACCCAAGTTGCTGTTACTCCGTACTGACTGTCTGGGAGTTTCTGAACATCATTTACACCAGCACTAGCTTGCCTGTATTGGTATTTAAGTGCCACCAAGACTTCTTGTTTACCCGCCTCTCGCACTCAGAAACGTTCTGGCTGTTTCATTTGCTTGCTTCTAAAATATCTGCCTTTATCTGCTTTTGCTCAAAACTTCTGCTGGCTTTCCAATTCCCTCTTCTAAGCCTTGTACTGGCTTTTCATTAGGCTTCTATCTGGGGGAAATCAGTCCAGACCAAAATGTGTTAACTCATCAGTTAGGCAGGCTTAACTCGGCTTTTGACAATAGCTTCAAGTATGTTTAATACAGCCCTCTTTGCCTACCAGTTGTCCTAAAGTTACCATAGGTAAACTTTTTTTGAAGGGGCTTTAAAACTGTTGTTTAGCATTTTATAACAAAATAAAACTTGACAGAAATAGAAAGGTCTTTTGGATTTATTTTTCTTTTAATTTGGAACAGGAAGAACTTCATAGTGAAAATTAAGCTTTGGCATTTGACATCTCCTATGTGTATTTTAGTTGAACATAAAGTCATGGTGTCCTGCTGATACCCTTTATAGAGAGACTTAAGCATCTAATGTCTTTCATGGACCTGGGCATGATTTTTTTTTTCTTATTTAAATGCCAAGCCTACAGTTAGGCACCTAAATATTGTGTGGAGTTGACTGATGGATAGGCAGAGAAGGGGAAGGAAGGAGGGAGAAGGGTTGAGTGGGTTCCTATATAGCAACATATAGTGTTTGGGTGGGAGGAGTTACTTCCATTTTATCTAAATCTCAGTTGACTCATCTGTCTTCTGAAGACAGACAAAAATAATGCCGTTCTGGAGCATAGGGTGCTGCTGAGACACCAAGCACACTGTCATGTAAAATAAGCATGAAGTGAGTCGCTGAAGAGGGCCTCCCATTCTCTGCAGGGGTCTGGCTTGTCCTCATGTCTCTCTCGGCTGGGAACTGCAGCATCCTCATAGGAATTGAGAGGAACCTTTGCTCTCGTCGAGAACGAGTGGGACTGGAGGGGGAAGAGCCAGTTGCTGTACAAATGTGGGGTCTTCTATGAGGCAGCATTTGTTGTAAATCAACTCTCTTAAACCACCCCACAGACATGTCTTTTGTTTGGCTTGCTTTCAGTAGTATTCCTTCAGCTGAAATACTGAGCTGAAGAGGAATGGCTTGTCCCTTGTGACCTCCCTACACCCATCTGCAGGAATCCCTGGACAGTGAGGGTGACTCCCCCATGCCATTTCTTTTGATGCTTTTGTCATCTTGCTATAAGTAGCATCAGCAGAGCATTTCCAAGCTACTATGCCAGGTCTGATTTACAAAAAAGACCAACCACAAAACCCAAAAAACAAAACAAAAACAGAAAAAAACCCCACCAACTACCAAAAAGTAATTGAATCCCAAAGACCATTCTTTTTAAAATAGGGTTGAATTGGGAGCTGCACTTCAAATGAAGTCTTTGAAGAAGAAATCCAGTAAAAGAGGGCTGTCCATCTTTCCATTCATGTCTTCATTAGATGTTGCTGAGTGACAATAAATAGCCCTGCAGTGTGTCAGCTTGTTATTACGTTGAATGATAAACTGTAAAACTGAATTAAAATATCTGATGCTGTTCCTTGTTTTGTGTATTTCAAGGGTCCCAAGGGCGAAGCAGTTGGTTCTATAACTCAGCCATTGCCCAGCAGTTATTTGATCATCCGAGCCGCTTCAGAATCAGATGGTAAACAGATATTTCAGTGTTTTTCCCCAGTGACAGCAGTTAATTATTAGAAAGAGATGGGTTCAGTTGTATTACCATGTCTATTACAGTACTGTGATTACAGTTTAATCGTTGTTAAGGTTCTACCTTAACTTAGTGTATTCAGTTGTGTTGGTATTAGCAGTTTTTCATGGTTATTAAAGGAAAACTTTGACCTGAAGAAACTGTCATTGAACTCATTGCAGTTGCCTTATGTTGGCTGGGGAGAAGAGGGGGAAGGGTTTATTTCAGATTTAACTTATTAATGTATGTCTAAATACTCAAGCTAGCACCTTTCTAAAGCGCTAATGTGGATATTTCTTTCTAATGAAAGTATTTCTGTATTATAAAGTACAGCAGTTGCACAGAGTTCTAGTAGTAAAAATTCCCTCGAAATATATTTTTGTTCCACCTTTCATCACTGGGACGGTGGTGGTCGATATCAGTGCAACCATCTTGAAAGGTTACAATGTGGAAACAAAATTTGAATCTGTTGTGTCACCTCTTTAGCAGCTGCTTTCCTTCTATTGCTTAATTAAACATACCCCTGCAGACTTTAAAAAAAGGACTCTGCCTTCTGTATTGAAAAATGGATTAGGTACATGGAAATGAAGAAATAAGGAGCAAGAACACCACAGAAATTTGTTCAGTTACTTTTTGAGAAAAAAAAAATTAAAATATTAGATTGTCTGCTATTTAATGTTAAAATGACATTTATATGCTATCATTATAGCTCCTTTTCCACATTATTATTGTATTACATGAACAAATTTTGCCAACTGACGCAGTTACTTAGTCTTCAGAGCTAGAGCAGGTCTGCAGGCAACTTTGGAGGAATTCAACAGTCAGGGTCTGGATGGAATCATACTTGCATTAAGGAAGAAACTCTGGAATACGCTTTAACCGAATCACAATTTACCTTGCTTGTCCTACCCTGAAGCTTCCCTTGTACCAGAGCGGTGTAGTTGTGAGTTATTTTTATGTCCCCACCAGATTATAAAATCCGCTGCATATAATATGGCACAACTCTGAAGAGTGTCTTCAAAGGCAATGTAAGCAGATCTAAAAGGATTGTGAAATTAGGAAATGGAAGTTGTATAGTTCAGTTAAACCCTTAATTTTTAGTCTAATAATAAATTTATCTTTAGGCAGGTGTTGGATGGATGCTTTGGAGCTGGCACTGAAATGTTCAAGTCTGCTTAAACGTACAATGATTAGAGAAGGTAAAGAACATGATTCAGCAGACACTACTCATGTGTGTCTCTATGGTCTGCTTCGTGCTAACAACTTGCACAGTGGAGAAAACTTACCGTAAGTGAATTAATTACTAAACATGATTGTCCTTTTGGCATAACCTTGTAGTGATTACACCTCCACAGGGAGAATCTCTTTCTAAGTTTGCAGTTCTTTTTGCTCCTGAATTATCTTTATATGCCTTATTTGCACTGTGTTTTATATTGTATGTGGATAAAACAAGAAAATCTTTTCAAGCAAAGTGGATACAGAGGAAAGTTTGGCCCAAGGAACTCCAAGTTGAGTATCACATCAGTAATTAAAATATTAGATTTAATCTGTACTGAAACCAGGACATAAACTTTTAATTTTTTTTTTTATCTTGAAATTGGTCTCTCTTGTTAGCCTCACCTGAAAATAAGAAGTTTGGTACATGTGACAAAAGTTGGTAGATGTGAATATAAGTTGCTGTTCTTTGGTTAAATAAATGAATAATCCTGTTGTTATTTAAATGGTTCCAGCATGTCTCAGCTTTGAATCATCAGCTGGATGAATAATGATTTAGTCACCCTATTATTATATTAAATTAAATGCACAAAAGTTGAAATTATCTGGTATCACCTGGTCTCTAATGTCTGAGTGCCCTTGAGTAACTCCCTGTTTATTTCAATAAATACTTTCAGCTAGATTTTTGGGAGCATAAGCTTTTGTGGAAATATATTATTAAACAAGCATGGTGAATGAATGGTGTTTTCAAACACTTCAATTGAGGACATAAAGTACATTAGAAAATAGAAAAGGTGTAGTCCTTTATTTGAAATAATTGGGTCTGAAGCTTGCGCTGTGCGCAGTTTCTCTCAGTAATCTTCCACCAATTTGATGTACTTTCGGGTGGATGTAAGTTTATTTCAAATAACCCCTCCTACCCATGGAGATTTAGCTGCCCATCTGTCTTTTCTGGGTGGGCAGGAATTTTATGCTGCTATTAAGAGTATGCTTTTGTATTTGAGACAAAAGACTTGGACTAGGAGAAAAGCAATTCCTTCTGGCATATGTAGTCTGAGAAAAGCACAGAAATGGCAAATTATTGCCCTCGGCCCATATTGAAGGCCACATCCAGATGACCAAGCAGGCTCAGCTACAGTTTTGCTCCTTCTGTTATCTCATGGAAACAATAAAACTGCTGTGTACAATTCAGCTGGAGATCTGTACTCATAAATAGTAGTTTAATATCAGCAGTTGGCCCAGATTACAATCACAGCAATTAGCTACAACTGTTAAGTCTAATTAAGACTAATGGTTTAATTAAGTAGGTCTTTGGATATAGCATATTCTAAGAGTATTCAGTGTGCTTAACTGTCTAAGCAACAAAAGCTGCAAGCCTAGTTTTAATGGGGTTGGCAGGAGAGGGAGAAGAAAGGTGAAAGCAATTTTAGCTTCAGCTGAGAGCTACGTTAATCACAAGAGGAGGTCCAAAGAAAACATTGGACCAATACTTGTTGAAGATGGTCGCCTGAAAAGTAGGAATGAAGAAAAAGTGGAGATATTCAATGCTTTTTTTGCCTCAGTCTTTAATAATACCAGTAGAGCTTAGGCTTGCCTGGTCCTCTGAGTTGGAGGACCATGAGTGTGGGAACAGTAACTTTCCATTTGTAGACACTGAAGTCATAAGAGACCAGCTGTATCACAAGTCCATGGGCCTGATGGGATTCATCCCAGAGTACTGAAGAAACTAGTGGATGTTACGGCAGGACCCCTCTCAATCATCTACCAAAGTCATTGGGAGGCTGGGGAGGTCCCTGCTGACTGGAAGCTAACCAATGTTATTCCAGTTTACAAGAAAAGCATGAGGGAAGACCCAGGAAACTACAGACCTGTTAGTCTAACCTCACTTCCTGGAAATATTGTGAGGAAGATTATACTGGGTACTGTTGAAAGATATTTAAAGAACAATTCAATCATTGGGCACAGTCAACGTGGGCTCACAAAAGGAAGGTCCTGTTTCCCTAATTTGATATCCTTCTATGATAAGGTCACCCACTAGTGGATGAAGGGAAGGTGGTGGATATGGCTTTTCTGAATCTTAGTAAGGCTTTTGATACTGTACCTCACAGCATCCTTCTGGACAAGTTATCCAGCTGTGAGATGAGCAGGTTCACGGTGTGCTGGGTGAAGAACTGGCTGAATGGCAGGGCTCAAAGGAGTGTAGTGAATGGTGCTACATCTGGCTGGCAACCAGCCACCAGCAGTGTTCCTCAGGACTCAATTTTAGGGTTGGTTCTGTTCATTATATTTATCAACGATCTGGATGTAGGAGTTGAATGCACCATTAGCAAGTTTGCTGATGATACCAAGCTGGGAGGTGCTGTTGACTCTCTTGAGGGACAGGAGGCCTTGCAGAGGGATCTAGATAGACTGGAGCATTGGGCAATGATCAATGGCATGAGATTTAACAAGTCCAAATGCTAGCTTCTGCATCTGGGACAGAGTAACACTAGGCACAAGTATAAACTGGGAGAGGAGTGGCTGGAGAGCAGCCCTGCAGAAAGGGGTCTGGGGGGGCTGGTTGGCAGCAGATCAATAGGAGTCAGCAGTGTGCCCTGGCAGCCAAGAGGGCAAACCCCATCGTGGGGTGCGTCAAACACAGCATCACAGCTGGCCAAAAGAGGGGATTATCCCGCTGTCTTCAGTGTTGGTGCGGCCTCACCTGGAGTGCTGTGTGCAGCTCTGGGCCCCACAACTTCAGAAGGGTGTGAAGGTCCTTAAATGCATCCAGAATAGGGGAAAAAAAGCTGGTGACAGGGCTGGAAGGCATGTCCTGTGGGGAGCAGCTAAGGACTTTGTCTGGTTTGGAGAAAAGAAGGCTGAGGGGTGACCTCATTGCTCTCTGCAGCTTCCTGAGGAGGGGAAGTGGGGAGGGAGGTGCTGAGCTCTTCTCCCTGGCATCCAGTGATAGGACACATGGGAACGATTCAAAGCTGCATCAGAGGAGATTAAGACTTGACATTAGGAAGCATTTCTTTATGGAGCAGGTGGTCAGACATCAGAACAGGCTTCCTAGAGAGGTGGTTGATGCCCCAAGCCTGTCAGGGTTTAAGAGGCATTTGGACAATGCCCTTAACAACATGCTGTAACTTTTGGTGAGCCCTGAAGAGGTCAGGCAGTTGGACTAGGTGATCCTTGTAGGTCCCTTCCTGCTGAATTATTCTACACTTGGTGCGTTTGACAGTTCAGTGAGAAGACTACATCCTGTATGTTTCCATGAAAGCTAATTTGACATTGCCAATATCAAGCTTGATCTAGCAGCAATTTTGGAGTGTATTTTATTTAGATTCTGGTTTGGAAACATGAAATTATTGTGTGAAGCTGAAGATTCATTTAGCTTTTCTTCTTTGTAGGTTAAATGATAGTGAAATTGAAAGGCATCACTTTAAAGATCAAGATATGTACTCTGACAAATCTGATAAGGAAAATGACCATGACCACGAGGAATCTGACAATGATGGATTGGGGAAAAGTGAAGAAAGTGATAGCGACACATCAGAGCGACAGGATGATTCTTACGTCGATCCAGAGCCAATTGATATCAAGGAAACTACTTATTTAGAACAGAGTCATGAAGAACTCGGGGAGGTAAAAGTGCTGTTGATGTAGTGAGCAAGCAGCTTCTCTAAATAGAAAGCTGATATTTTAGGGGTCAGGCTACACTTGAAAGCTGCCTTGCAGGATTGGCTTTCTTATTTTCAGCAATAATAGGGGAAAAAATTTCTTTTCACCCATGTTCTGCTCTGCTTTGCTGCTCTTGTGCTTGTGCCCAAGATTTTGAAAGAGATAATGAGATTATCTGGAATATGGCTCAGACAGAAGGTGCTCAGTTTGAAAGGGTCACCTGCAGCAGAAGCTGACCATGTCTACCCATCGTTTTGTTGTTACTTCTGTTTCTATTAGCTTCTGGGGCTTTTTTCTTCAAGTAAAAATCTTCAAGTTGAAGATTTTAATGCAAGGTGACACCTTTGGTTTTCTACTACAAGAGAGGAGTTAAGCAGCTGTGGGGTCTGCAGAATTCAGTGGAAGGCTTGCTGTATTTCTCATGTCACCTAGCATTCTACTGTGATGCCCTAGAGCTGCCATTCCACTTCTGCAGGTTGTCTTAAGTATCTACACAGGCAAATATGATGGGGATCTGTATGTTTTACTTGCTATAAAGATACAAAAAACCATTAGTAACATAAATTGAGATGAGCTTATTCACAAATCTCCCCTATCTTCTCAAGCACTTAACTATGAGATTTTTTTTTGCATACCTATGGAACCTATAATACTTTGTGATTTATTGCTTTCTAGTATTGTTTCTAGAAGAATCAGTAGTTTAGGAAAAGTTGAGGAGTTTAAGTTGACAATAAATTCTTGAGTACGCATTTTAGAACTGCTCTGGAGAGATGTTTTTCCTACAACCTTTGGTTTTGATTTCAGAAAGTAGAAGGAAGAATATCTCCCCTCTTCTTGAACAGAAAGGAGCATATTGGATTGTGGCTGCTGGTTTTGCTCACTTACCCCTAAGTAGTGTCTTTCTTTAAGGAAAACCACTGATACTGTTGATGAGTCAAGGCAGTGAAAAGCAGAAATGTGGCAGCTTTCATGATGGGGAAAAGTTGGTAGAATGAACAGCCTTTTGCTACATAAGTCCTGCACCTGAGAACACAGGGTAATGTACTTGATGCCTAGGAAAGGACTAAGGGAGGATTTCTGAACATTTCTACCTCAAATGTTTCTGTTTTAGGGCTGATAAAAACAAATGCAGGTTTTAATGCTGAATAGTATATCTATTGTACTTCATTAAAGATGTATAATAAGTGTGTTTAGAACAACTTGATTTTTCTCCCATTGTTGCTTCAGCTTCTCTGAGTGGTTCACGTTAAGTATCCATTTTCCATTGTCATTGCATCCTTAGAATGTGTTGACCCATTTTCTGGAGGATTATTTTCTTCCTCCTTTCTGTAAGCAGGTTTTTTTTTTTTTTCATCCTAGGCAGGGGAGGCTGCTCAGACAGAAGTAGTATCAGAAGAAAACAAAAGTCTGATCTGGACACTGCTGAAGCAAGTCCGGCCAGGAATGGACTTGTCCAAGGTTGTACTGCCTACGTTTATCTTGGAACCTCGTTCTTTCCTGGACAAGCTGTCTGATTACTACTACCATGCAGACTTTCTGTCTGAGTGAGTCAATCCTATCTCTAGTTTTCATTCTTCTCATTTTTTAAACTAAAATGGGGTAACAGTGTACACTGAAACATTTGATCCTGTCTACTTAAACAACATTGTTGACTGCTTAGAGTTTGTTTGTCTGGCGATGTATCAGTCATCAGATATCCTTGTTTTCTGAACGCTAACTGCCTGAGAGCTCAAACGGTACATCTTGAAGTCTGCCGTCTCAGTAATTTCATAGCTATTCTGTTGCAGACATTTCTGGTTTAGCTTTTGGAGACTGGTTAGAAGACTTCTCAAAATTAGTTTAATTTTTTTTCTCTAGGAGGAATATTTAAAATGGTAAAACAGTACCAGTTAACCTTTTCAATACAGTGTTAAGTTCCATTCAGATTTACAGTTGCCTGCTCAAATGTAACTAATATAACTAATTAAAGACTTTAAATTGAAATATTATTCAACTTTGAGTTCTGTATGTGAGTAGGCCAGTTCTCTAAAGTAGTATCTTATAAATGGAATGGGTGGAACGGGTTTTAATGTTACAAAGAACAGACTCAATTATGGAAAAAACATTTCTGATTTTTTGTTTGGTTTTCATTTTCAGACACTTATTTGAAAACTTTGAATTTCAGGTGATCGGGCTGAAAGTTTTACAGTACTGCAAATCACAGAACCTTTGTTTTAGTTAGCTCCTACATTCAAGATATATCACAACGGTTGATAGTGTCTTATGACTGAAACAATACTGATATTTGATCTGTGTGTTCTGTTTGCTTCATAGAGCTGCACTTGAAGAGAATGCTTACAACCGCATGAAAAAAGTAGTGAAGTGGTATTTGTCAGGATTCTACAAAAAGCCAAAGGTGCCCTTTCACATATTACTTTATCTTTACTTTAGTTCTTGTGTCTTGTTTGAGGGCTTACGGATGTGCTGGAGTAAGTTGTTTGTTTGTTTGTTTTTAAACAATATTGCAGTGCATTTTTTAAAAGCAAGGTTAAGTTTTTATTATTTACGTAAATGCATCATGGACCTTTTTGGTCCCTAGCCATGCTCAAAATAGACTACATTCAATTGCTTTTTTCCCTTGGAGTAGAAGTTGAACCAAACAGTTTGTGATAAGGCTCTATTTGTGAGCCAGTTCTATGTTTACTATTCTTCAGTGATAACATGCTGCAGTTGGAGGATTAAGATTTCCCCTTCTTCATTTAGCTTTATGCTAAATACTCTTTATAGTCATGTTGGTGGGAAACAGTATTGAAAGAAGAAAGTACTTACTGCCTAACTTCAGACAAAAAGTCTGTAGTAATTCTCCTACAAAAAAAATTCTTATATTCTGTTTGTCCTTATGTGTAGCCTGGAATAGTTTAGCCGATATACTAAATCTATGCTGATTTCCTTAGAATGAAGAGCAGAGTAACTGAGCATAATATTCAAATGATGAAATCAAGTACAATGTACTGTGGCATATATATTTTGATTATATATTTTTTGTGTCTCATTTTCAGTGGCACACTGAAAGTATTTTGTGAGTTCTGTATCTGCATTATATGGTTACTCTCTGTTCTATGTCTGTTTAGGGACTAAAAAAGCCGTACAATCCCATACTTGGTGAGACTTTCCGCTGCATGTGGATTCATCCAAGGACGAATAGCAAGACTTTTTACATTGCCGAACAGGTAGCTGCAATAACCGGAACAAATGTTTTTAGGAAAAATAAATGCATTTTTGTGCTAGCCAAATGATATGGTAATTTCAGGAAATTTATTTAAATACATGAATAGTATCCAAAAAGCTCTCCTGGTGATCATAGTTTTTTTACAGATGGCTCGTTTAAGTGTGTCTTTCTAGAGAGACAGAGAGAAAGGTGTTTCCAGCGTTTCTGTTCCCTCTGCCTCCAGTACAAGTCAGGTGCTAATTTTCTTAACTCTTGACATTCACTAAGTGTTTGCTTGATCTTTATCTCTGAAGATTATAGTCACATTTCATATATATTAACTGTATTCTATTATGTGCAGCTTGACTTTTGCATTCTGTCATTATTAGCTCAAGGTTTATACAATATTGCATGTTCTTTTTTTTTTCTTTTTTTTTAAATATGTGGGTTTTTTTCAACAGGTATCACATCATCCTCCAATATCTGCCTTCTATGTTAGCAACCGCAAGGATGGTTTTTGCCTTAGTGGTAGCATTCTGGCCAAATCAAAATTCTATGGTAAATAATGGGTTGGGTTTTTTTGGTTGTACCTTTATTGAAGAGTGTGAAATGAGTGCGGATGAGCCGTGTTTTGTGTATGAAAGAAGGTTGTTAGAAGAATTGGGGGTTTGATCATTGTGTTATCCTTTCTTTGCAAAGTTTTTGCTACTGGTCTTTGGAATTTAAATTTCTATTTTTTGGAATATTTTAATTTTTAATTGGAGACACTATGTATTATAGCAGCTTCACTAGGAAGGATAGATTGCAATTCTAAATATACTGATGTTCTTAGTTTTATTGTTCAGTTAGTAGCAAATGTTGATTGTTGTCTTGCAGGGTGAAAAATGTGATTTTTTTGTCTTTGAATTTCAGGGAATTCATTATCTGCCATACTAGATGGAGAAGGACGCCTAACATTCCTAAATAGGGGAGAAGATTATGTAATGACAATGCCCTATGCTCACTGTAAAGGTAGTGGGTTTTTTCATTCTCTAGATGGCAATGTTATGAGAACAGAAGCTTATTATTCTAAATAGTATACGGTGTTGGATTTGAGCCTGGCATCTGAGAAGAGTGTTCTGAACACTGGCCACATTGGTGGCTCTAGGCTTCCACATATTTTATCAGGAGAAAAATATATCTGTTGTGTAAGCAATGATCTATTTTTTGGCACAGAAAAAGATTTTTTTCATAATAGTAAGAGCATGTATATATAGCTATCTGTCATTATGTGGCAGTAATTTACTGTTTGAGTTGCTTTTTTGGAAAAAAAAAAAAATAGTTTTGAGCTTTTCCAATGTTTTCCTCTTGTAAACATAAAGGGCAATGTAGTATCTATACCTCACTGTGATTTGAGTGTAATTTGTGACCATTTGTCTTTAATTTCACTATGGGAAACCAATCAGTAGTTTGTAAAGTATTCTGGAAGATCAGTAGTAGTACAAAAAACATTGCAGAATTGCTGATTTTTAAACTGTTACTTATTCATGTTTATCTACCCGTATATTCTCTGCCAGAATTCTCTTTCAGAAGCCTTATCATCAGCAACTATAATATTTTCATTTCAGATGTATGAAAATCAATTAGTAGAATTAGATAATTTGATATTAGTTTGGTAGGCTCTTCTCTTGCCATTGTTCAGGGATGTTTTTAATATTCTGTTGGATTTTTCTTTTATGGCTTTGGTGAAAAAATAATATCAATTAAAAAGCACATAACATATATACATACATTCAAGTCAAACAGGAACAAAGAGAACTAGTGTGAGTAATAAAGCTGATGGAGAGAGAGAAAGGTAGAACAATACGCAAGGAAGAAGAATGTGCATGGTGGAAAAAACATGCATATGCATCCACTGTATGTAAAATATATTTGGTGTTTCAAATGCTGGATTGCAGAGGGAAAGACAGTAATCATGGGAAAGAAAGAGTGCTCAGAAAGCGTGCTCAGCATTGTCAACCTTGCCATTCCAAAAGTCTTTAGGGAGATGATCAGTGTTGTCTTATATTAGTTGTCCATGACAGTCTTCACCTGTGGCCTGACAGTACGTACCGCTTCTGTTCAAGTGAAGTTTTTCTTTGCTCTCTTTGTCATGGACTTATTTTCCCATCTTAACCTCAAAAGCTTCCCTCCTCCAATCATCTCCAATAAGACTAAATACCACCCTTGCTGGAGGCAGCAGCATATGCTTGCCAAAGATATGTCTTAATAAACTGGTTTTCCTGCTTATCTGTAATTCATTCTGATCTCTTTTTTTCTGTTTGGGTTATCTTACTTGGCAGAAAGATCCTGCTTATCATTAGGAAAGGTCATCTGAAAAGATGATTTTTTCCTCTGGCACAGACATGTTTACTCTAGGAATTGTGCCCAAGATCTTTATCTTAGGGTTTTTGTCTTGTTCAGTTATAAACATTCGTTTTAGCTTGTTTTTCTCTTGCAGGAATTCTTTATGGCACAATGACCTTAGAGCTTGGGGGAACAGTCAACATCACCTGTGAGAAAACTGGCTACAGTGCAACGATTGAATTCAAACTCAAGGTTAGTAGTAAATGCTGTGAGTGGGCACAAGAAGGAGGATGAGCATAATGATAATTAAAAAAAAATTCTTAGGTCACTCCTTAGATATCATCTGATTTAATATGCAATTGTCTTTACGGAAACTGAGGAATTTTCATTTTAACTTCTACATATCCAGCTATCTGTATCTAGCAAATAGTTTTTGGTTTGTTTGTTTTTGGTTTTTTTTTTTAAAAAGGGGAATTATATTGTCGTTTCTTAATGTATTCTTCTGGGTCCAGAGGTTTTGACTGAAACTTACAGTGCTGTCTTCATCTCTGGTGATAAGAGATGCAAACATATTGCTAGTTGCATGACTCTTAAGAACAACTCTAGTGGGGAAAAAGCTTATCTCTGTCTGTCTTATCTCCAGCAGTGGCAGCAGTGTGTGTCTAGGAAAGTGTAAGAACAGGGGAAGTGTTTCGTGATCTGATCAGTGGTTCAGGCATTTTGAGTATTGTTGTTAATATACTTCAGTGATTTTTAATTCTCTAAAAATGTTCAGAGTCTTTTTAAACTCCTGGAGAGCCCTTGGAAGAGAACTCAGACCCAGGTTCCCCTCTTCCATCCTGGGTAAATTTAAGCTACTTGTGACACCTCAAATAAAGATGATGCAAAGGCTTTGGCTAGCCTAATGCCCAGTGCTAAGCAACAGTTTACATGGACTATTTTTGGCAGCTGTAGGAGCTGTGTGTGCTGTAGGAGCACCTCCCCACTCACACAAGCTAACCAAAGGTTTCTAAACTATTTCTGGATGGCTTGCACTTCTGAAAAGTACATTTGCCATCTTTGAGGGAGAAACTGATTGAAAGCTGAACAAATAGTTGTTGAGTGTGCACATGGAGAGGGAAACTGTATTCTGTTGAAATTATAGGGGAAACATAAAAGTTAGGAGGCTGTGTTAATGGATATTTTGCGTCGTCAGTCCACAGGATACATGTGCAGATGATCAAAAAGGCTGAAGAAAATCCCTGGCAATCATTTCTGTTGTTGCTTCTGCAAGGGTTAATCTCTAGTAACAAATAGTCCTTGGCAAAGTGGTGAAATTAATGTAGCAAATGACTGTCCTCCAAGATATCGTTGAGTTACTGTTTTCTGCATTATTTTCCATTTTCTTTCCACATTTCTTAGAGAGTTAGCAAATCTTTTAAGAGAACAACTTACTGTGGGTTTAGATTTGTTTTTTACATCACATTTCATAAACTGTTTGTGTTTACATCACATTTCATAAACTCTTTTTTTTTTTCTTAACCCTAAACATAAACACAAAAATAATTTGCTATTAAAATAAACATGAAAGCATTTCTTTTTGTTTTGCAGCCTTTTTTGGGTAACAATGACAGTGTTAACCAAATATCAGGGAAAATTAAGCTTGGCAAAGAAGTTCTGGCTATTTTGGAGGGCCACTGGGTAAGTAGTAAGTAATGGTATTTTATAAATTCTGGCTGATAGTTGGGACAGGTGAAAATAGCATTTAGTTACAAAAAAGACTCAAGTTTAAAAGAGTTAAGTACCACTTTTATAGGAAGTATCTCTATAGTTAGGTAGTTCTCAAGAAAGTACAGAATCAACACAGTGTTACATGCAACTGTTAAAAGGTGGAAAAGTTGTGTACATTTGAGTAGTTGATGAAGAAAATACATTTCAGTTTGTGAAAAGTTTTTAGTGTATGGGTTAGTACTATGAAGAATTGTTATGGCACCAGCATGAAATGTTTAAATTTGTTTCAGTTCTGGTGAGATGACACTGGATCTGCTGTTTTTTTGACATGGTAATGGTTCTATTGCATCTATGTTCCAAGTTAGAACTAGCACAGAGTGTAGAAACTGAATTTTAAAGTTAGCGTATCTAATTATTCTGAACTACGTGCATCCAAAAGAAATTCTCATTACAAAAAAAAAAAAAAAAGCAAATTACTCCCTTTTGTGTTATTTTGGCACTCTTTGACGTTATTAGAGTTAAGGTAACTGAATTATATATGTTACAGGACAGTGAAGTTACTATTAGTGACAAGAAGACAGATGTTTCAGAGACATTCTGGAACCCGACATCTGATATCAAGCAGCGTAGATTACCTAGATACACAGTGAAGTTTGAAGAGCAAGATGACTTTGAGTCAGAGAAGTAAGTTCACTTTATAACCATGTCTAATTATTTGGACAAAACTTACCATCTTTTCCAAATTATGAACAAATTATGATTTCTCTTTCCCATGTTTGCTGATACTGGCCTGTAAAACAGGAAAGCAATACCCTTAAGTACAAGATCATTATTTACAAACCTTACAATCATGGAAAGTCTTGATGGAAATGTAAATAAAACATATATTACAACATGGTAATATTCTGTTTAGAGGTTGTTCCATTTACTTAGCTTTTAATTAAGGCAATGTTTACAATTATTTCTGTCAACCAGATTATAACTCTCGATGTTGCTCGTTTGTCAGGCTTTGGCAACAAGTGACCAGAGCAATAAATAACAAAGACCAAACAGAAGCTACTCAAGAGAAATACGTTCTGGAAGAAGCTCAGAGAAAGAGTGCCAAAGAGAGGAAACTGAAGGGTGAAGAGTGGACGTGCAAGCTGTTTGATCAGGATTCAGTCACAGGAGAATGGCACTACAAATATGCCGAGTGAGTCCGGAAGCACAGTAACGAAAACTGTTTGTTAAATGCTTGGTAGTGTTGCTGAGCCTCTTCCTGTGGTTTCAAGAGCAAAAGAACTCAGATATATAACTGAGTTCAAACTCATTGTTA
>VXBL01008145.1:183795-261910 GCA_013400195.1 Aramus guarauna | reverse complement strand
CCTGGCGCGGCTGTGCTGCGAGTACTGCCGCCGCTGCGCCCCGGCCGCCGCCTCCCGCCCGCAGGTGCTGCGCCTCCTCGGCCGCCGCTTCGCGGAGCTGCACGCCGCCGTGGCCGGGCTCCCCGTGGCGAGCTCCAGGGTCCTGCCCGGCCTCGTCCTGCGCAGGGACTTCGCGGCCTACTGCCCGGCGGGCGGGGACCTGCGGGCCGTGCTGGTCACCGAGCCCCTCCGGCCCGCGCTCTCGGGCCCCGGCGTCGAGTTTGTTGTCGACTCCGAGGGTCAGTATCGGGCCTCCCTGCGCTGGATCTCGAGGAGGACAGAAGCCTTAATGAAACACTTGCAGAGCAACAACGTTAAGCTGTTACTGTCGAGCGTGAAGCAAGAGGAAATCGTCATCTGCTACGCAAAATTATACGGTGTATCCGTGGTAGAGTGCTTATCGTCGGAAGAAATTGCCCTTATCTGTGAAATCACAGGAGCCTCGCCTTATACGCCTTTCGGTGGTAACATAGACAGAGAAATCACTGAAGCTGCAGTGGCAACGTTTTGCCAGCCCTTGCTGCTCGGCTCAAAGAGATGCGTCCACGTTGGCTTCACCAGCGTGTGCGCCTTTCAGCCCCATTGCCTAATTCTTTGTGCGCCGGTCGATGGTGTTAACGAGCAGCATGCTGCTGCCTTACAAGGGGCATTTACGATGCTGCAGCAGCTATTTAAAACGGTTGATCAGAGGGAGCAACGCAAAGCAGAAGGTGAAAGTCAGAATGAAGCCGCTGATGTTTGCAGCTGGCATTCTTCAGCTACTCAGCGGCAACTTGTAATAGAAAATATTGCTTGTAACAGTAATCAGGTTTCTGAACGTCAGCCGAAGATGCATAGGGATGAAACAGAGACGCAGATTGTAGAACCTGACTTGCAGAGAAGTGAAAATCCAACATGCGTGCAAACGAACTTGCAAGTACTCTCAAATCCCCTCTCACGCGTTGAAGAATTAACTGTTGCCACTGAAGGAAATGACTCTTCCAGAGATGTACAGAAACCACATGCAAAATGCAAGCATCTGGGTGACGTGCACGAGAACTGTAAAAGTGATTCAGTTGTGGACAATCAAAAGAATTACAGTACTGCTGCATCAGCAGCACAGGGTGCTGATACAGTCACTGCATGTGAACACGTAGGTGTTGGCAAAGGTCTAGAGAAAACAAGTTGCGATACAGTCCCATCTAAACATAAAAAGAGTTGTGTAAGTGTTGCACAGAATTATTCCAACTGCCTCATAGAAGCAGGATCGGTTTTGCCAGTAGGAGGTTATTTTGAAATCCTGTTACACTATTATATTCAGTACTATGCAAACCAGTTTCAGCAGTCAGAGGTAACTGTTGTATCTAATGTAGTTGCTGATGCTTTGCTAAGTATTCCCAAGTCATTGTACAGGGCAACAGAACAAAACAGCTTTACCAAATTCTATCTCAAAGTCATAAATGCACTCAGAAAAAATCAGACGCTGCCTGTGAACGAGGCAGGCTTAGAATCAGTGTATTGCAAATACCGGTTAGTCATTTCAGTTCTTCATTGTGTTACAGAGCTTCTCTCCATCGATTTAATAATAGGTGTTAAGCGGCCACTACAAAAAATTGAGGATTATGATTCAGAAGATGACTTTTGAAATCATTAATAAAGAATGCTTTTGATTATGTGTTTTCCTATGTCGTCTTGTCAAACGAACGTGTCTCAAAATTCAGTGCTAGAGACTAAAAGATTTCTTTTTAGGCCCAGAGACCTATCGTGCCTCTTTCCTCTTAGAAGAAAAGGAAGCAAAAGGCTGACCTGCTGAGATTTGGGGAAAACCAGATGGTGAGCGGCACAAGCGTAAGGTTTCAAACACGAGAAAGCGTAGCTGATTTCCAGTGCAGACGATCTGCAGAGCCTTCTCCATCCACGTGCAGAGCATCCTATGTGTGTTCCAGCCACGGGGGAACTTTGCCTCTCTTGGCGCTTTTGAGCATTTATGCAAGTTAGCTGTGATTAGTTATCCTGGCACATTAAAAGTTGCTGCTATGACATGAGCTATTGAACTTGCAAGTTACAAGCAAGGGGTACTTTTTAGCCTTCATAACAGGCTGGATTGAATGTTATTTTAAATAGTATTTTTCTTTAAATATATTGTGCGAAACGTTCACGCAGGCAATAATACAGTTGTGTGTGAAAAACCTGAGACTGTTTCAGTTCAGACTTTGATCATTTGGGATTTTATTCTGGGATAGGCTTGTTTGGTTTTTCTTTTATTCTTTTTTCTTCGTGGGATTTTCACCCTAATACAATTTGCTTTAAGTTCAGTATCACGTGGATGCCAATCTACCTCTTTTTCTGCTGTGTCTTAGAAACTTCTGGTTTGGTGTGGGAGGTTTCTGAGTACCTGAACAGCTGCAGCTGATAACAGTGTCACATTGGGTCTCTGTGTGCCGTGGCCAGTATTGCGTAATACTTAGAATAACTGGATTATAATTTTTTAATCTGCCATTAAATAAAATTTAGTGAGGATATTTAAAATCATAGACGCAAATCATGTTTATCTGCTATACCTGGGATGATTACAACTGGAAATCAGATTTTTTTCCCCATTAATTTATGCTGTTGCTTTCCCTTTTTCAGTTTCTTGAGAAGAGTCTATCTACTAAAGTTGTTTCAGGTGTTTTGGCAGCAATGCTTTTGTTTGACTACAAATGTCTGTTGGAAGTTTACATATACTCTTGATAATATAAAACATTGTACTCAAGATTATTTTTTTCCCCTAATACACTCTTGCGGACATCTGCATACAAAAACCAGTGAAACTCAGTGTTCGCTGGAGTGAATTCTCTAATGAAAGTCTAGGGACAGTCATTTTTTCTCTTCGTAGAATCATTTTTGGTGGTTGTGAAGGGCAGAATTAAAACACAGAGGAGAGGAAAGAAAATGACATTCCTGCAGTTTCAACACGCTTTCAGTAGCTGCTTAATGCGACAGGTCCAGTCTGAGCGAAGAGAAATCTCCTCGGGGCTGCTCGGGAGCTTTCACCAGCCCTGGCGCTTCAGCAGGCACTTTGATTCTGTATTTTAACTTTCTAATGAGCTGCCGAGGCAGTTTTGCTTTTGCACAAGTTTCTGCATACTCTTTTCAAACTGCTGACCAACTTGCGGGCCAAAGATTAATGATTTGCTTCGTGGCAGGCTAACAACTGCGGCACGGAGCGCGTGAAGCCTGGCAGCAGTGGGGGTTGCCTGCAGAGCCTGCCTTTGTGTTCTGAAGCTAGGTATTCTTTAAATAGAGGTAAAATAAAGAGAAAACTATCATTTCACGTTGTTTTACACTATTTGCGCATCTGCAGATTTTCAGATTTACTGCAGTTCCTTGAAAAAGGTTAAAATCATTTTGTTACGCGAATGGCCTTCTGGATGTCCAATTTAAATTGTGTCATTCTTATTGAGAAGAAAGTCCAACAATTTTATCATATACAAACCTCATTTTTGTATGCCAGGGATACAAGGAAGAATTTAAAAATTATAATTATATAAAACTTATTTTTGTGACCTGTTTCTGGTGAAACCACTCAAGTCTGAAGGCTCATGGAGTCAGGTGCTATATTTCATTGACCTCTCTGTCCTTTTATAGTTGGTGAATGATCAGTTTTCCCCTTTGAACTACTGATGCCCTGTGTTGTGTGGAGAACTGAGAACATGGCACACCTTTCTCTTGGACAGGAATGTCTCCTCTTTGCCCCGGACTGCTGGGGTGGATGCTTGTTCAGGACACGCCTGTTTGGTTTCCAGTCCTGAAGTCTAAGCGCGTTACGAGATGTGCACTGGCTCAAGGGAAATAACAGGCATTAACTCAGTCTTTGGGGAGAAGAGCAGATTTACTCCTGGATTCAACTCTTTCTTAGCTTGAGGAGTCTTCTCCAGTAATTAGCCTGGAGGTGTAATCATGACCTAATCTTAGAAAATATTTCGAGATGGCTGCTGTCCCACCTGCTCCTTAAGCGAAAGGCTGTTTGTGGCGCTGAGCAGCAGCGGCAGCCTGCCTTCTGGGCTCGGCTCAGGTGCTGCCGGTGCCGTTTCTCCTCTGCTGATGTTCCTGACCCGTTTCAGCAGCTGCCCCCCCCCACCCCACCCCCGGTTGCAGAGGCTGCGGTTACCCAGGCACCCTGCTCAGGCTCTCGCTGCTCCTTTGGACCCAAGCCTTAGGTACGCAGTTACTCATGCCGTCTTGTAGCTAGCCCAAATTTTAAAGCTATCTAGAAAGGTAACTTGCCCTTTGACAGGTGATGTGGGGATGATTCTAAGCGTGATCTCTTGACATAGCGGCAGGGACAAAGGGGTTACCTGGGGCAGCTTGGAAGAGTATGTTTACTCAGTCAAAACTACGGGGAGCGGTATGTTTGGGTATGCGCTAGGGTTGTAAAAGGCTATGTTATTCTTTTCTTTGCACTGTTTCCCAGAGATGATGTCTACTTTGTGCTATGATTCTATGATTTTTATATTTCTAAATAGGAATTGGCCTCCAGACAAGGTGAAAATCAAGTGCGTGTGGGCATGTTTGTAGACTCAGGTCCAAACTGGAAATACGATGTGAAGTACAGGGATACCAGTGGTAATAGTCTAAAATTAAAAGAATGGTTTTAGCAAATCTTGATGTTTAACTCTCCTTTCTGCAGCCTCTAGCATGCCGGTATTTTACCATGCGTGAAATTCATCAGAGTATTTTGAAGGCACTCACCCCAGCCACAAGGAACGTAGGTGTATTTTAAGCAAGGTAATCCAGGTAGCAGATTCATATATGTAGGCAGGTAGTGGTTTAAGGTTTTTTTAAATTAAAAAAAAAAAGTTTGAAACCCCATATGTAGTAATGTACAGCGAGACTAGAACTGCATCCTGCACGCAGTTCTTGAGAATGGGAATAAGCTGTTTACATGACAGGGGTTTTTATGCGTTGATTTGGGTGGAGGTTGAGTCTCACCAGACTTTGGAGGTGCTGGGACCACAGGGAGCCAGTCCGCGTTCCCCGGCGCTCCCCCAGCTGCCTTTCCCCATGGCCTGACCCAGCAGCTCCCTGCTCTGCACCTTCTCATTGATCTCCGGGGACACCAGCTCCCTGCTCACCAAACGTACTGCTTAACTGGGGTGGTAGAAGTTATGGAACCTAAATATCGCCTTAAATTTTAATCCACGCTTAGTTGATTGCCAACCTTCAGCCTTTTTTGCAGCTCTACAGGCAGGATCGCCAGTACGAACCAGTTGCAACAAAGAGTATTACTCTGTTGCGTCACAAATCACACACTACTGAATCACATTTGCAAGAGGGAGAAGGGGAATGCAATATTTTGTTTAAAAGCATAACTGTATAGTGGCATAACGCTAGTAATTTTATATTGTTTCTGTTGCTATCTTTGGAACAGTCATTTTCCAGAGTCCACAGGTGGGTAATTAATCATACCATGTGGGAAGATGAAGGAAGCTTAAATTCTTCACTTGCATATATCTTCTGGGCTTCACTAGAATTGCATTCATCCCGGCCTGGACTTAATTTGCTTTTTGTTATGTAACAAATCTGCTAGTAGCAGTAGAGATTTCCATTTTTGATTACTAAATTTATTTCTATGCTTCTTTAGGTTAATCTCTCCCCGTGTGTCTTTTTTGGTGAGTTTCTTTTAAATCCCATGTTAAGAGACAAACTATTGCAATGTTCAGTTGCAAAAATCTCTTCAGTTAAATTATCCTGAAATCTAAGAAACTTACTTTTTTGTCACCAGTAAAATCAAAGATTAAATACTTGCTTTATTTACTATGCCGTTTGTCGCATTGTTACTATTAAGACTGAACAAATCAAGAGAGTCATGTCTGAATTTATAAACAGTAGTTTTGGAAGTGTGTTGGCTGTACTTAACACGATTATAATTTTGCAGTAGCATTTTGTGTAAGATGTCATCTGTATTCTGTTAGTGAAACTAGAAAGAGATGTTTGGATCTGGGATTATACAAATTACTTCCCTCTGAGAATATTAAACTAATAATTACTTCCAGGAATAAGAATTTTAATTTCAGCATTCCAAAACTAAAATTAATGATAGCAAAAACGTAAGAGATTTACTATATAGTAGCTCCTTCTTCATTATATGGTTCAACTGAAGACTAGACTTCGGAAGCGATGCTTATTCCTGTGATAGAGCAGTGCACTCTTTAAAAAAAATGCTCCTGGCAAAAAGAATACAAAACAGTTTTCCGTAGGAAAACCATTCCTGCTGGTTCAGCAGACAGTTTATTTCTCATGAAATCACCAGCAGATAAAAGAACTGTTACGCTGAGACTTTGGTTCAGGGTGGGATTAAGGGCGCATCAGTAATAGTGCTTCCAGCGTGGCTGCGTCCTAAGCCACCTTCAGCAGAGCTCACTATAAGAGATTATTTCCATTTAAGGGATTTTAAAAAGGTATTATTTTACCAAACAGAATCTCTAACCTGTTCTTACTCTGAGATTCCCAGTAAAGCAATCCAGCATGGTGATCTTTCTTTTCATAATAATCATGACCTGCTTCCAGCGGGTGTCTTCATTTTCCAGGCTAAGCATCTGAATAAATATTACCTTAAAATGTAAACGCAGAGAGTGAACACATGGCGGGGATTTCTCTGTCTGTGAGGGGACAAGGCAGCTCCAGATGAGAGTCACGTCCGTTGAGATTTTAACGTTAGACTTGATACGTGTCTGGTATCATGTATGAGGATTGTATTTAGGCTTCTGGAGCAATGAAAATCACTGTAGAAACTGCTGGATTATATTCATAAGGCAAATAAACTGCATGGCATCCGTTTCCTAAAACCAGAAATACTCTGAGCCTCTCGATTACTGGTGCACTACTGAAAAAATACAGAATAGTTACACAGTGCTGGAAAAAAAAAAAAAAGTAACCAATGTTAACTGTATTAGAGATGTTTATTGACATGTGTGGTTTTTTAATTTACTGGTGTTAGTACAGTCCTGAGGACCAGTGCTCCTGCTGCAGGGCTGCTGCTGCTGCCGTTCTGTCGCTACCGGGGTAGCTCTGCCCCGCGCTCTAGCAGTCATCTCTTGCCTCACTTTTCAGCTTTTCCAGTGCATGTAGCTTTGCGTAATCTGTTGTTTCAGTGTGACTAGTGCATTTTGAATTCATAGAACAAAATTAAGGGCAGGTTATTTAATTTTGTGATCGATGAGTTAGTGTATGTGAAACCTTTCTTTATAACTTACACGTCTGAAAAGAAAAGTTTAGAACTATGGTACTGTAAAGACAATTTTTAGTAAGAAGTATGCAGTACTTCCCATTGTGAAAGTCAGGTTTTAGCGCTTGTAATTCAGCCTGGATCCTCTCTCTCTCCCCACACTGTACCAGGAGCGACTGCTTCCTGCTGATTTACATGGGAAGTTTTGGCCAAGCAGTTGAATTGTTTCCAGAAAACAAATTAGAAAAAATACTTTGTTTTGCTTCCATTTTGTATGATGGCTCTTTTATCTGAAATTCTTTGCAACCCCTTTGCTTCACTGCTGTGAGCACAGTTCTCTACTTCTCTACTAAGAGAGCGGGAAGGAGACACGAACCAGGGAGCAAAAAAAAGCAGAACCCAAGTCCTCTACTTCCTTTCCTGGGTCTCCGAAATAACGTGCTGCTGGGCTGCTCCTCACCAGCTTCGCTCCGGTGACACTTGCGTACTGGAAAAAAATGACAACTGCTCAGTCACGTGTAAGAGGGATCCTGCTGTGCCAAGCTTAGGTGCGATGCAGGTCGGTTTATTGTAGTGTACGTGGATGAATTTGGCCAGCTCAGTAAACCTTGCAAGCTGCGACGTAGGTAAGTGGAGGGGTTTGGTGGCATTTCCAAACAACTGGTGCTTATAATACAGCAAGTATTGGAAATCGGATTTTGTAGTATGTTCGCTGTAATCTCAGGCATTTTTATCACCTCGCAGAATTTTTCAGTGAGACACTTTTTAAGCCTTGGTGGTTATTAGCAAGCATTATCAGCACTAGTTTGTTCTAGGACTCCCGTCTATTTCAAAAGTTTGCCACCTTGGCCCTAACCTCTCTGCTTGACTGTTGAGCTCCTGAGACCATTGTAATTCAGTAATAACTCCATGGGTGTGTGGGTGGAGAGAAGGGGGGACAAGAAGAAGAGAAGACAGGAGATAGAAGTCCTGGTTCAAAAGGAAGAGAGGGGGAAAGATGAATGATGAACATAGCAGAGAGAAGGACTGTCATGTGGAAGGAAGAAGGTAGAGTCTCAGATACGGGAATGGGAAGAAGCAACCCCAGCTTCCACGCGTCCCTCCCTGGAGATGCTGTACCAGAGGGAACACATTACCTTCTGCTCTCCCCTTGGAAGAGTGGCAAAAGGCGGTTGCCAAGTGGGGGAAAAAAATAAAAAATCCATGAAACTGATTTCCTGCTGTGCTGGCGTAGGAGAGTAGCTACCTCCGAAAGCGTCAGGAGCCTGTTTGCGTATCCCAGGGCAGTCCGGGCTGTAAACTTGCATCAGCCCGAGATAACAATTCACATTTCTGTTCCCCAGGCTCAAAGAGTCTAGAGGTGGGGGGCAGAAATTACTGGGTGTGGAGGACATTTATTTAGATAGCACATCTTGCCCTCACCGGCCTGAGCCTCTGGAATGTGCTTTGATCCTTAGGTCCTTAGAAGAGAGAGGCTGGAGTCATCAATACGGCCGCCTTTCCCTCCCCAGCCTCAGTGGCCGGGGGCTCTGGGCTTGAGCCCCCGTGGCTGTCGTGCCCGGGGAGCACCGCGCCAGTTCGTGTTACGGGTCGTGCAGCGCGTAACGCAGGAACGTCACGGGGAGCTTCGGAGCCCGGAAGCTGCTAGCTTTGCTGCTTTGAAAATAAGTCTACAAACTCTTATGGAAGCCAGAAATCATCATCGGGTTAATCTGACGTCTTCTAGGCCTTAGGTAATTCATCTAAATTTACTCGTGTTAAAGTGTAGAAAGCCTGTCTAGGACCTCTAAGCTTATTTTACACAGTGAAATATAACAAGAGTTCAGTGCTTTTAGCCTTCTTATTGAAATGTAGGGAAAAATTAATTTTCTTCTATAGTTCTGGCTTTTCATATGACTGAAAAGTTTCAGGAGAAACAATTACTCTAAAAATCGTAGATTTTCAGCATCTCACACACTAATCTCTTACTGATAGTGTCTTGTTTATTTAATAGCAAGCACTCAGGACCACGAAAAAGGTCTATCCCCACTGAAAACAGCAGGTTTCTACTTCTGCGTGTTCAGACCCCAAACCTCTAATCCAAATGTATTTAAGTAATTGTAAACAGAAGATACCAAACTTACAGGGTGCTGGACCAGTAAGATTGATTGCCTAGTACTTTGGAGCAGATGATCGATGCCAGTATTTTTCTAATTAGTAATTATCCTGCTGAAAAAAATAAAGATGATCGAAATGAATTGCATGAACAAGATCATAGATTGTTCTCTTGCTATTGTAGTTAACATATTTGAGTTTTAACCGTTCATTCTGTGGTGTCTATAGGGTTTTATAAAAACGATTAATATCTGATTTTAAAACCTTGTTATCAATTCAGTAACTGCCTGACTTTGGCTGTAACGTTTTAGCTGCAGAGATCAAATTATGATAAAAATGTGGCAAACATTTCTGAATATCTTGGAAATCTATTACCGTGAAGCATTGGGGAAAACCAGTGAATTTTGTCTTCTGGAGTTTCACAACAATGTATGCCTGAGGTGAGGATTGGGTCCCAAATTATCAGCATCTGCAAACCGTGTTTAGTATCTCATAAATTGTACGGCTTTTCAACAATTTTACCTTTACATTTTGGTACCGTTCAGGTTTATAACAAAGTCTGAATCTATATCGAAACGCAGAGAAATAAATTTCTCATTATTGCTCCCTCTGGATTCCTGTTGTCAGAATGAGTGGGCGTTCACATCACAAGGTAGAATAAATGCTGCTGCCTTGAAACGCTGCCTCTGTAGCTCCTAATGTTATTGCACTTGTCATCGTGAGCTTTCTAAATGCACCAGTTTTGAGTTTGAAATAAATTTGCTCCACTCATAAGAACACCCACATCTGTAGGAAGAAGTGTGTGTGTGTACCTTGCTTTAATTTCCATAATGTGACACGTATTTTCCCTCCCTTAGTTTCCTCCCTTGCGCTGTTTTGATGTGCCATGTAACACTGGCCATTATTTATCTATATTTTTTTCTCAAGGTTGATAGTTGTCATGTTTTGTTAAAATTTTAGATGCCAGAATTTCTCTTGACTTACTACATATCTGTTCACATATATTTTAATCACCCTGTTCAAAAATTATTTTAACATAAGAGTCATTGAATGACTCAATAGAGAATAGCAGATACAAATATTCAGTTTAAAGAAGGCAAGTGCTGAGGACTTTTCAAACTTTTCACTGCCATGAACAGCACAGCATTAATATCTTGGAGTTGATAACTGGGTTCTCCTAAAGTGGTTTTTATTTACCAGAAGTTTCCAGAATGGCTTTATAGTTGGACGGTATCACCATATAATCAGTTTGCTGTTACTGGTACAATTAGTCAGTGCAATGGTAATACAGCAACCCACATTTCTTGTAAAAATAACTACCCAACAGTTGGTCTTCTGCAGGAATAGCTGTTAAATATCATGGGGTAAAGACATCAGCTAGAGGCAGAGGCAGAGGTTAAGACCCCAGGCTTTTATCATAGCTGGCACTGATTTACTGGACAGCCTGCACTAAGTCACTTAATGCCCATGTGATTAATTTTTCATCATCAGATAGTAGTGGGCTTCATATTCATAAAGGTTTCAGGCTGTGCTATAAATCTCTGGGGATCAGAAGATGGATGCAGATGCAATCATTGTGTGTTAAAAAAAAACAAACAACAAACCCAATGTATTGGATAGATATCCTCTCAGCCTCTCAGTTTCCTTTTTATAAAATGTGGCAAACTGTTTCTACCAGGATTGCAGATACTGTATATTTTATTTTGACTTTTACCCCTGCCTACTGTAGGAAAACTGAGAAGTTGATGAGGAAGCAGACACTATTTCCTATGTTCTTTTCCCTTCTAACACAAGAAGAGCTCCCTCGCATAGCGCGGACTTCTGCACGCAGTCCGGGGAAATGTTTAAAATGCGGTGGTTTTAACGAGCCCGTTCCTTCCCCTTGATGCAGCCCCGTGTTTGTTCCTGCGTTTCCCTGGGCCGCCGCACGTGACGTGAACTCCAGGCAGCTTGGAACAAGCGGAAAGCAGAACTGGCGTAGCCCAGCCGGGACAGGTAGCGGTGGCTTCCGAAAGGTGCGAAGAGAAGCCCCGGGTCCCGCGGCAGGGCCAGCCTTCGGCGGGGAGCTGCCTCCCTTCTGGAGCTGGCTGGAGCAGGGCTGTGCTTCGTCTTTCTCCGTATGAGCACCGTAGACGCCCACCCCTGGGGTTATTAATGCCCTCCAAGCACCAGGGGTCAGAAAAATCCTCGGGCTCCTAAAAAGAAATGCAGGCAGAACGTATTTCCCGCCTTCTCGACAGCTAGCTCTCCCCTTTCCCTAAAGCACTGGGCAGGCACACGCTCGCGGTGCGGCGCGGGCAGACCCGGGCCAGGCGTGCCGGCCGTGGTTTGGTCTGCGTGGGATGGTAGCACGGTCCTGGGAGCAGCGTGGCCGTCCCTGTGCACACGCGCTTGTGCTGAGGGCTGTGCAGGTGGCACGGAGCTGGACCGAGGGGCTGGAAAAGTCATCTAACTCAGAGAGTTTGACCTTGGCCTCCACATCTGGAGGGGGTGCTTGGGGTTGTGTCAGAAGGCATGTCTGGGAGCATAAGGTTATGACCCTGGATGCGTGGATTCCCATCTCAGCTGAACAGGCCATTTAACTATCAGTCTTCTGCTCCTCGTCACCTGGATTGACAAAGGGTGTTCCTGCACCCAGCTCCCCGGGTGGCCCTCAGCTCTTCAGCCCATGCCTACTGTACCCCAGCAGCGCTGGCTGCAGCCCAGAGTCCCTCGCCAAGGTTGAGGTGGTCCAGATGTCCAACCTGACAGCTGATGGGCCGCACAGCAATTTGGCTGTGGTGTGAGCCTCGCTGGAGCCCATCACCGCCCACTGAAACGCTGTAAGGAGCACGTTCAGTGCCTCGTTGCTTTTCCATCTAAACCTTCGTGCCCGGCATCTAGAGATGTCAATGTTCACTTACAGCCATGAATAACACTACTTTTGGAGGGCTAATTGGTGGGAAACTCGTCTCACGGGCACTACACAGCGTCTTTGTGGCTGCGCGACTGCGTTTCCTCAGCCTGCATGACTGTCCACAGCTCCAGCATGGTGTGTGTGTGGTATAATGGTGTCCAGTTCAATTATATGACCTTCTCCATAGCCGACCAACTGGGAGTCTTGTTATAGAGCCTGGCACTGGCTCTGCCTCCTAAAAGCCATGGAGGAATGGCGTATGGAAAACCACAGCCTGGGAACCTCTGTCTCTTCTTCCCCTGCAGCCACATCTTTTGATATTAGTTCCTTGATCCAAGTCCAGGTCTAATTTTTAAGGCAACCACACACGCTGAATTGTTATCTAGTGTGTCGTTTGATTTGCTATGAGAGCGCCTTAAGTGTGCAGCAGACTATCCATGTAACACTGGATTATATTAGAATTAAACATATAGAGACAGAGGCCATTTAGGGAGTTATGCGTGCCACGTAATTCCAAGATGTGCTTTGGTTAATTGTCAGCACGGGTAAAAATGTCTTGTGATTCTCCTTTGACTGCTAAACTTTAACAATCTTCATGAAATAGTCTGCATTTTGGAAGACTTATTACTGCCATTAAAATAATGAGTCCAACACCTACATATTTTTCATTTATCTGTGGAATTTTGCTTCTTTCTCTTTAGATATTGGAGATCACATTTTTTTAAAAGGCTAGAAACTTCATGTTTACACTAATAACAGGTCCAACGCAAACTTCTAGATCAAAATAAGATAGTTATCTGAGATCCTAATCCACAGTTTTTCAATTTCAATGCATCAGCCCTAATATACACAGGAGAAAGCAGTAATTCTGCTCAGATTTTGTCCCACTGGGACAAAACCAACAGGTTTTTTGGGGGAATGTGTATGTGGGGGTGTACGAGAGATGCTTTGGGTCTCTTGGGAGACAGCTGTATCATACCTAATTCACAGGATGTCATTTCTATAGCAATTCTTGTACTCTGAATGTGTAGAGTATTGCACGTTTATTCATGGACTTGGATATATTAGATATAGTCAGGTTGTTATGATATTCTGATTTTGAACTTTAATTTCCACAGGAACCTTGACAGTGCAAACTAGCAGCAAGGAGGAGGACAAAGGGGTATGATTGTATTAAAAAGCTGACTAATTATCCTGCAAATTATATGGGAAAGTCAGAGAGAACTGAATCATGTGCCATTAGCAACTGAAACCCCAATTTTCTGTTAAAAAAAAAGTTGATGCATATTGTTGCTCATAAAACAAGCAACAGATTTTGGTTGAAGTCCTACTGCTGCTGCAAAGGAGAACCATGACCAGTGTGCGGGTGACATTAAATGTCAGAACGTTGATGGAACTGAGAAGGAAGGGAAGGGGTTTTTTTGGCTTTGCCTTGCCCAGGAGGGACAGACTGGTCTCATGCCCTGGGTTGCGTGGGGCTGGAAAGCTGCCTTGCCTTGCTGCCTGCTGAAAGAAGTCACTTGCAGTGATTTGTCCTGATACATAAAAATCAAATTCCAGAGCACAAATGGAAAAAATACAGAGCGTACAGTCCTGGAGCCTAAACTCCCCTGCATATATGGTGAAGAGGAGACCTCTTTTAGGTTTTACATTTTGTAGATTTATTTCAGGGTACTCCACGAGATATAGGCTCCTGCAGGACAGAGGTTTGAAGAGTTCAGGTTTATGAAGCAAGGGACAGTTGGGAAGGGCTGATCCCGAACTTGGTAGAGCTGATGAAATGTTTGCATTGGCTCCACAAATTTGAATTCAGACGGTAAGCGATGTGAAACAGGAATAGGAGTCGGGGATTGGACTGAGGGGGGCTATTTGCAGTTGTCTCTGGTTTCCCTGAGAGCACTGTGCTTGTTTAGCGAGCCAGGGATATCTGCTGTCTGCAAGGCAACGGATCCCAGTTCCCGCTGAGCTGCCAGAGCTGCAGGAGCCAGAACTGGCCGTCTTCCAGAGGCGAGCTACCAGCGCTCCCCGTGATGCAGCAGCCTCCCGTGCCAAGGCTGGCAGTCTCTCCCTGACTGCTGCCTGCAGCTCTAGAAAACCTTCTAAAGAACAGATTTTTTAAAAAAGAAACAATACTTCATATTAGTAAGGAGAAAAAATGTTAACCTCAGATGCCACGTCTGCTTCAGGTATCTTGGATGCTCTTCAGTGCCTTCTGCAAAAGTAGTTTAGGTACATTTATACCAAATTAACCTAGCTCCCCTCTACCTCTTTTTTTACCCCAGATGAAGGGAAGCTTCTTTCTTTTCTCTTTCCCTGGAGGCCCTTCTTCCTATCCCAGACACCGCATCACAACATGCGAGACCAGGTAAAGACTGTGCGCGCTCCCCATGGTGTCGATCCGCTTGAAAAGTCACCAGGTGATGATGGAGGAGCCAGAAGTCCTGAGAGACTTTGCAGGCATTTACTTGGGAGGTGTGAACCAAGAGGTAAAGGTCTGGAGAGCCCCTTGGGCTGAGCTGGTAGTCCTGCTGTTATCTTCTGGTGCCCTTCCTCCTGTCCCCTTCCTTCTTCATTGTCAACTTCTGAGATCTGTTTGCCAGCAGCTCTCACTGAAGCATCTAGTCTGTTCCAGGCTGCTCCTGGTCCCTTCAGCTCTTTGAAGTGGAGGTTACTATCAATTTGGAGGAAAACCAGCTCTAAAGCATGGAATAACGTGGTATTTTTGGTGATGCCCAGGGGCTGGATTTTCAGGTTTGTTTAATCCCCGTTTGTGTACGGATTTTAGATGTGAGGGTATGTGCCGCCTGGGTTTGTCGTAGGCCAGCTGGGTCAGAGGGAGCCATGAGCTCTCCCTACTTCTCGTGACAATTGTGCAGTAATCTGAATTTTGGCTGTAAGAGAGAGAGGCAGACTGCAGGGCTCAGTATTTCACAGCCGTCTAGGCAGGCTGCCTTTCAGTTCACATTAGCTGCCTGGCACGGCTCTGCCTACAGCTGATGTCGCTGGTGGCGGGGGGAGAAGAGCACGTCACACAGTCAGAGATCTGCCTCACGCTCCCGACTCAAGCTTCTCTTCCTGATGATCGCATAGCGGGCAACGGCACGAGTGCGCACTGTTAACATTCATACCTGTGTACAGTTATGTTGTGTCCCGCGCTGACTTCGCCCACTTTTCTGCTTGGTTTGTGTGCAGCATTTATTGAGGGTTTTTTTGCTAAATGGAGTCTCAGTGCAGGTGGTGGTTGCAAGAAACACGGCAGAGGAGAAAGTTCCTTCCATAGGAAGGCCACGGATTAAAAATAATGGCTCTCCTGGAAGAGGCAGTAGTTGACACTGAAACGTTTCAACTTCCTTCATTTGCTAATGCTGCAAAAGTTGGCAGCTCTTTAAAGTGATGACGGCCCTCTAAATTCATCAAGCTTTTTATTTTTTTTTAAATAAGTAATCCATCAGAATGGCAAAGTACCTTTGGAAAGAAGAGCATTGTGATATTAAGTTCATCTAGAAGTTACAGAGAAAAACACAGCCTGTCTGTTAATTGTTTTACTTCAATGCCTTTTGCTGATATTGAGAGCTTAGAAGAGCTCAATAGCGATTTCAATTACTTGGGTATAAATCCAGAAAATGACAGTGGAGTCGGTCCAGATGTACATAAGTATAAATGAGATTTTAAGAAATGTCTGCGTAGTTTCCTTTCAGGCTTTAGATCTAATTATCTTAATTAGCCTCTCAATTCAAGGGTCTAATTTCCACCACAGTTAATGAATTGCACTTATACATGGCGACTGAATTATCTTGCTATTTTTTTAAGGAATATTCTAAAGACTCCTAATGGGAAAAGTAGCCTCAAAGTTCCCCAGCTTTGTTTTTCCGAGTATAAAGACTAAATATAGTATGTGTTCCCCAGAAAATGTGAGTGACAGGGATTAGTAATTCATGAGCGACATGGCCCATTTATAGTCTTAACAGCATAGAATTCACTGTGGCATGGAGAACATCAAACAAAACAGCTCGGTTGACTTTCATGCATTTAAAACAATGAGGAATAAAGGCTTAATCCAGGCTAAAACTGAAAATGCTGCCTGGGTTTAGTTAGCCCTGATGAAAATATTGATAATAGCTAAGAAATAAGCTGAAAACTGAATTTTGAAAGGCTGAAAAATAATTAATAAAAGCCCCACAGTATTAAAAATCGTAGCTGAAAATGAATTTGTGTTCTGTGAGAAGGCTGTCATTTGCTCATAGAAGTCTTTTAGAAAGTCCTCCCCAAACCCATGGCTTGTATTCGATTGTCAATGTTTTAAATCCCAGCCAGCCCTTTTTGAGAGGTGGTATGTTGTTTCTATGAGCAGCCCTTCGAGTCTACGGTATTTATTAGCAGTTGATCATTTTCACATGGTTTTCTTTCAAAATAGATCTGAGTGCTGGACCATGCAAGGTTCCCAGCTCCTCAAGCCTCATTTAGGAAAGGATGCCCTTGTATTTTAAGCTTGACACCCTGGGCAGGAGTGGAAAGGAGAGCAGAGCAGTGCCCCTGAGCCAGGTGACTGCATCCCGTGTGGTACTGGTGGAGGAAGGTGGGCTTGTCCAGCAGCTGCCGGAGGGGCTCCAGGCCATTGAGGTGATGGCGGTGGCTCTGACTGAGGACAGCAGAGCGTGCTCCAAACCCCCATGGAGGGACATGACATCAGACAGACGCTGCCATGTCATGCAGCACTCAAGTGCCGCAACCTTCTTCATGCCTTGCTATCTGTATGGTACTCCTGCAGTGCCAGCAAAGGAGCAGCAAGCTTCAAATGTCCTGAAATGATCAGGTAGGCTACTGGATCGAATAACTTTTAAATGATTGGCATATCTCCAGTTCTTGAGACGCATACTGCAAGCCTGCTTTTTGCTGTGTTGTCATAAAGTAGCGCGGTAGCTTGAGCAGGAATTACTGTCCTTCCCAACAGAGGTAATGTGAATTATTCAACAAAAGCACTCCTACTCACCATCTTAAAATACTGCATATTGTATCCTCAGAACTGGCCCTTTCCCTAATTACCGCCTCGTTTTGTTCTCCCCAGCCAGCTTCTTAGAGCACAACCCGCTATTTAAGCCTGCCTGTGTGCATGACTTCAACCCAGTCTTTTTCTAACGTCGTGCTTCTGGAAAAGGTGAAGTTGGTCCAGCTACACCTCAAGTAGCTGTGAGTAGAAGGAATTTGTTTGCTGGTTTCTGTTCCTTTATAGAAATAACCTGACTCCTTCTTGGAGCAGGTTTGCAAGAGTGCCTTTGAGCTTCAGCTGTGTACCTCTGCTTTGCCTCAGGCATAAATCAACCCCAGCAGGCGTTTGCTGCCTGCTGTACTACAAAACATCAGATACTATCCATAAGCACTGCACACAGTTTTGCGGCAGTTCAGTAAACGGCGTGCAGGGCTGCTGTGCTCCAAGTGAGTCAGAGCCCTAGAAATGAGCTGTTACTAAACAGCGAGGTATAAACTAGGCCTTTCTTTACTCAACTGAAGCACATAAAGCAACTTATTGCTAGAAATATCTCTCTCTCTGGCCTTTTCTTCACTGCAAAAAGAGGGACATGCCTAATGGCTGTTAGAGATCCAAACCACAAACATATTAAAATCTGATTGCCTTGTTTATGGGAGCATTTTAATCTGCTAGCTCCTGTGATGCTAATACAAATGAAAAAGGCACGTTTTCCCTAGTGTGAGTTTGTTCTTGGTGTATCTAGTGCTGCAGCTTTACCTCTGGAAAACACAAAAGCCATCTTTTTGCATTTTTTTTTTAACATATTAGGAAAAAATCTTTACGTTTCTTGCACTGGAATCTGCTAATAATCCTATGTCTGTATGTCCCACCAAAGAAAGTGGCGTGGGATGAAAACCTCGCCTGGACTCGAGGTGGCCTGAGGGAGGAATGGGCTGGCAACCCGGCTACGGGTCCCTGGTGGCACAGCTGGCTCCGGCCGAACGCCGATCCCCATTGTCCCCATCTTCCACTGATGAGAAAGCAGCTGGTGTGATGGGCATTTGAATTGTTGCTGTGCCGCAGTAACCCTTGGCAGTAGAAAAGCACATGGATAGGTTTGCTGCTGACATCTCCAGCCATTCCTGCGGTTAAGCCCTGGATTAAGCTCCCTGGTCGGAGCCTCCTCCAGTACGTGTGAATGGTGTAGTAAATGTGAAGTGGATTCCAACTGTATTTTTGATAGCTGACAGCAGAAGCCTCACTGTCCCTCACCTTCCCACCTGGGTCTCCGTCTCCTGACGGTTCTGTCTCCCCCTGCCCAACCTACCGCTGGATCCCATCCCTGCCCGGCCCCACAGCCGGCCGCCTGAGCCCTCCTAGCCTCCTCTCAGAGCCTCCGGAGCAAAACATCGCTGGTCTTACAGGTCGCTACCCAAAGCTTTGCAATCAGGAGGTCAGCTTCTGCCTCACCGTGCAAAGGATGTTCCTCCAGTCTTTAGCCCCATCTGCCATTTGCCTGCTCTTCTCCTTAGGAGATAGACGGGCTATTGCAATGGCAAGAAGAGGACAGCTTCTAGGCATTTTCCTTAATGGAGTTATGTCTCTTGGCCACTCAGTTCAGGGGGGCACACATGAGCAGAGAAGTCCCGGCAGCCCCAGCTGTTACCAGCTGGTGTCCTGCAGTACCCCTGTAGGCAGAGTGGAGGCTGCCTGTCCAGCACCTTCATTTTGTTGGAAGATGAGAAACAACCCTAAATCCTCATGGAAAGGAGCCAGGGAGGTCCGATGGGGAAGGCAGAGATCGCTCCCTTGACGAGAGACTCCCCTAAGAGCCGGTTAGCCGTAGACAAGCCCGCAGTGCTGGCTGGCGTGGCTCTTGTACGCTGCGCTCTGCCTCGGTGCCTCCGACGCAGGGATCCAGCGGGGATGTGGGGTGCTCAGAGAATTGGGGAGTTGCTGGGGGAAAGCTTCACTTCAGGGGATGTCGCCTGGGTTTAGATCCAGGGGGGCTGACGATGAAAGAGCTGCAGGTACACAGACTTGTCTACATGCTTGCCACGTACTGAAGCCTCTTAACCTACGGAGGGTCAGCGGCCCTGGTCATTCCCTTCCGCTGCTGGAGTTCATCCTGGACATCGGTGTCTTCTGTGTCTCTCTGGCACAGCTCCATAAGCCAGCACACAGCAGCTGCATTTTTGGTAGTAATTAAACTCTGTTTTTTTAATCACAAATACTCATTTGTTCTAGGCTTTTTGTCTGTTCTTCCTGCCTCAAACAGGTACTTTCAGCCACTTATTCTCCTCCCCACCTTCTAATGAAAGACATCTGTACGGCCACTTTCTCACCGTGTCTAAAGAAGGGTTTATCCTTTTTACATTGGTTTTAATTGCCACCACTGGCCTTGTCCTGGGTGAGTCTGTCTGCTTGGGTTTTTAACCAAGATCAAAACCCTTGGGTTTTGCCCCCTGAGGCAACATGTTTATAGTGCAGTGGTGGGTTGAGTGAAGACCCACTGCCTCTGGTTTATGTTGACCCAAGTGCCAGGTCCCCCCTTTTTGCAGGGCGAGTTGTTTTGCAGGAATGGCCGATGTTTGCTTGCAGAGCTACTAACGTGAGAGCTGAGCCGATACGGTGCCTGTCCTCCCAGCCTCTGCGCCTCTGGATGGATTGGTTTGTGGTGATAATTACACCTTGTACAAAGCTCTTGTTCAAAGGGACTGTATTCTCCCCAGCCTGCCCCTTCAACCAAGCCTTCTCTGAGCTTTTGGTCTTATTTTAGGAACACCTTGGCCCCTACTAAATGCTGTCGCTTGAAGCGTTTCAAGAAAGCTCTGCCATGAAGGTCTGGGTCACCTTTGGGTGCCCCAACAGCCCCTGGGATGAGGGAGACACCTCTGAGGGCTGGATTTGTCCCCCGGGAGCTGAATCGCTCCTTGAGGGGTCCCGTCTACCCAGGGGAGGTCCTAGCTCTGCGTTCAGTGCCCGGTAGTAGGTAGGATGGATCCGGGCTCTTTCCAAGTGCCAGAGAGAGAAGCATCCCATCCTTTTTGGCACAGGGCCAGGCACTGGATTCTTCCAGAGAAAAATAAATCTTTGGGGTTAATTAATAGCTCCCTTCCACTAGCACAAATCTGCTGGAGACCAAAGTAGACCAAAGTAGGAAATTGAAAGGACAGTCACTCGTGTTACTCTGAGGGAGGAGAAAGTCTCTGGAGAATTTTTGGTCTTAATTTTGATTCTTTCCTTTTTAATTTTAATTTAAGCCCTTTCTCAACCAATAAGGACTTCCAAATAAAATTTGCTCTGCATGAATGAATCACTGCCATGCTTTTTCTCTCTTGCCTTTAAGAAATGTTATAGCATAAACAATGTTGCCCATGCTGAATAAATAGAAAATAATGAAGAAAAACTAAGTGAAAGCAGTGAATCTCGTTATCTATTTCCAGCTGAGATGACTGTAAGACAGAGGCAGGAGTCATGAGCTGCATGGGGCCTGCACCCAAAAATCTCCCTGAAAAGTGGGAGCAAGCTTCATGTGCCTCACCTGTGTGCAGGCAGCAGACTTACCAGATACAAAACCCGAAGACTTACAATATTTAAAATCAGGTAAGAGAAGAAATTTCAGATCTATTTTCCTGTAGGCACATCTGCTGCAGGGGAATCATGCAAAGCTGAGCGGAAAGGCAAATCCAGGAAAACTCTGAGCCCATTACTAACTCCTGCATGAGCAATTGGCGTCAGCCTGGGAAGAGGTCAGCTGAGAGGGAGGAATGGCAAACTGACTGGCTTAATTCTATTTATTTTTTGTTGTTGTTGGGTTGTGGATTTTCTTTTTTTCATCTGGGCTGCTTATGCTTTTTTTCTCTTTTCCTCTTTTTTTTTTTTGCCTGGTGCACCTATGGCTCTTTTTCTCTCTCCTTCTCTCCTTACTTCACCCATCCCTGGGACAACACGCAGATGTTACGCTCTGTCATCTGCAACAATTTTTTCATCCTGTGAAACCGAACCTGCAGCAAAGCTTTGGGAGAGGGAGCCGACCCCGGAGGAGCGCACACGCAGAGACCACACAGCGACGGCCTCCCGGGGAGAGCAGCTCCAGCAGGACCTGACTCCTCCAAAATCCTCTCCTGAATCGCTTCTGCCTCCACCTTGTAGCACCTAGCTGGGGTAAACTCTTTCAGCCGCAGCCTGCCTGCCCGCACACTCCATCCCTTAGTTTTGGTTGCAGTAAACCCACGGTCATCGTACATTGCGCAGGCAGCGCTCGCCTTCACGGTCGCAAGGAGCTGTTGTGCCCATGGTGGAGAGCATGGGCTGGACGGGGCCGGCTGCCCAGCTCTCGGACCGGGCTGCCTGCTCGCTGATCTCTCCTCCTGGGGCATTTCCACCCTCTGCATGGCCCCAAACAACAGCTCTGGTCCCAAGGGAGGGATGCAGAGCTCTGGCAGTGGCCTCCCCCAGCCTGCCTGCGCCTCTCCCAGCGGGTCTCCCGAGAAGGGCTGCTGCAGGCACTGGGAAACCCGCTCCAGCTGGAGTCACGTAAGTCTTGTCCTTCGCACCTGGGAGGGACAAAGGACATCCTCACATTGCAGCCTCTTGCAGCAAACCCTTTCATTTCCCTGTTCCTCACGCATGGCTACAGACCTATCCTACCTTTGCTTCCATCAGTTTTAATGTCTATAGCCGTGTGCACAGAATAAAGACATCTGTTCCCTGCCACAACTGCTGAAGAAGCTGCAGATGTGCGGATCCATTGAAATGTCGACTTGGGGGTTTGCTTCAATGTACTGTGCAGATGTACTTTCCCATTTGCTCACTGGGGCCGCAGTGACGGCACAAGCGTTAGTCCTCAGGCAGAAATTGCTGCACAGCTCATGTCGCCTTATCCACACGTGCTCCTGGCTCATTTACCTCCCCCAGCACTGACCTGGTGGCTGGTGTGCAGCAGGAGAGCTCCAGGAGACCTCTGCCCGCCTGTCCTGCCCGCGCAGTGCCTGCAGCAGGGCTCTGGGGTGTCCGGCCGCACCGCCGAACCCTGCCTTCAGCTCACAGAAGGGGAAGGAGAGGAGTGAAAGCTGCTCGTTCTGCTGCGTCACCTCAGCTTTTCCGAAGAATTGGCTGCCAGAGGGAACCGCGGGCCTGGCAGAGGGGCAGGACACGCTGCGCTCCGGCAGGCAGCCAGCCGCCTGCAGCTGCCAGCTTGGGCTTACTCACGGGCAGCGCGGTCATCCCGGGACACCTCAGCAGGTCCGAGGCAGCTCAGACGGGGATGTGCAGTCTTGTTTTGACCGGGCACTGCTGAATTAGCCGGAGGACTCATACGCTTTGTCCATCGGGCACGACAGGCACGTCACCTGCTGTCCCCGGGGATGCTGCTGCATCCAGGCTCAGACCTGTTCGCCCAAAGCAATGGGAGAGGGGCCTTGCGGTGGTGCGGGCTTGTTCGTAGGCAGCTGCCCACCGGGCCCTGCCTGCGGTTTCCACGCTGGCCGCTGCGCCGGGGAGCGGCTGCCTCACGGCTCCGTGCTGCGGCTCTGCACCGGCAGAGCACCGTGCCGCCTGCGCGGGAGAGGCTGCACCCAGCTGGGCCCGACCGGAGCCCTGCCAGCCACGTGTGTGCATAAAGCCGCCCGTCTCTGGGCACAAGCTTCTCTGCCCGATGTGGACCACATACAGGAAGAGTGCCTGTGTGTACCTGTATATGTGTACATATACACGTGTGCATGTATATGTATGTATATATATACGTATGTGTAATAGCGTGCCAAACTGGGTACATAGCTCAATGCCCTCAGTCTCGACGTACAGTCCCCTCTTCTGCGCAGGGTCAGGGTTTGGGAGAAGACTGGTACCGGGTGGCAGAGGTGGGGATGAAAAGGTGGAAGGTCACCACAGGAAGATGTTCGGCATGGGCCATGCAGGCATCGTGGAGACTTGTGCTAGCCTACTGACTCCTTTTGGATAGGACACAAGCACCAGGACGGCCATGGCGTTGGGAGGAGAGCTGCACAGCCATTTGAATACTGTTAATCTCCCACTTCCCATTGCCGGTCAGTTGGGAGCTAGAAACTGGCAGTGGGAAAGTGATTTGGGAGGTAAGGTCTGCTGTATGGGAAGTTTTCATCTTGCATCTTCTTTAGATGAGGACACACAGTTGATCAAAGGAGGCTGGGCTCACACAGGCTCCGCAATTCCCTTTTTGCTTCGTTAGCAAGGGATATCACTGCACCTTGGTAGTCGTGAAGCCCCAGCAAAGACCCAGCATTGCTGGCTCCAGCTCGGGAAGCTGCTCGCCAGCAGCTCTGACTCTAACCCAGACAGCCTTCCACCGGCCCCGAGCAGCTGCCCAATGCATGTGGATCGAACGCCCCAACGGAGACACTCGGCAGCTCATCGCTTGCCTGGGAGGCCGGTCCAGGAGAAATAACACCAAACCTCTGGCTGCCTCCTGTGCTGTGAAAGTGTGTCTGTGCTGGCCTGAGAGCGGTCCCTCAGTCTCCTCTGAACCTCTTGCCTTCAGCCTCTGTTTTCTAAGGCTGGCTCACACTGAGAGCTGGGCTCATGGTCCTTCACAGCTGAGACCAGGCTGGCTTCAGACACTGCATAAACAGAAAAACCCCACAGCTGAGCAGAAGAAGCAGCTACCCCATCTGTCCTGAGCCCCAGCTGACTTTTGCCTTGCTTTGTCCAGATGCTCCACCAATGGTGTTTGCCATTGCAAATTTTTCTGTTTCTTTTTCTCTCTTGTCTCTAAAGAATTACTCTTGTGCCATTGCTGTTGCCCAACTGTCACCTTGAGCACCCATGTTATTTTTATGTAAAGAAGAGCCCAAAGGATTTCATTTTTCTTTCAGTCCCAACCATATCAGCTGAAGGCAGGTGCCCAGGCTGGTGGTGCTTCCCAAGGGCTCAGGTGTCTAGATGTGCGTTTCCTCCAGAGCTTGGAAAGGGGAATGTCACACCAGGCTTGTTATGTCTTTTGGGCTTTCAGGAGGAATATGGATCTTCTGACTCAGACAGCTTAGTTTTTTGACATCACAGCCTGTTATGTGATGTGCTCCGCTGGGGTCGATTCAGCACCAGACCCTAACGGGGTGTCCAGCCTGACGTTAGGTGTGTAGCCTCAAGTCTCAGCTCTGCTGGCACTCCCTGTGCATGTGTCCTCGTCCGCCCTGAGTCCTGGCCATCAGGCCAAGCAACTGCCTCCTGTGCTGTGCAGCCCCCCAGCCCCGAGAAGCGGCTCCAAGGACTCACGGTGATGTGGCTGGTGTGGCTCACAGCCACCTGCCCAGGGCTAGAAGGGCTTCAGGCATGTGTCATGTCCGTCCGTCCGTCTGTCCCCCGGCACCACGTAGCACCACCTGCAGCAAGGGGCAGTGGCCAGGGGTGCAGAAACTGGCTGTCACGCTCTCGGAGAGGGTGAGTCACCCACAGTCATTCTCATTTTACCCCTCTGAAGCTCAGCCCAGACTGTGGCTCCTAAAAATAAATGTGTCTGGGGGGCATGCTCCTCGGGGACATCTCCTGGCTGGGATCAGAGGTTACTGAGGCAGCCGCATTTCCTGACTGACTGCCCGAGTGCTGATGGTTTCAGTGCTGCTCTCAGGACCTCTGGAGCGGAGTCATCCTGCGGTGTAGATTACCTGGCACACGCCAGCCCCACGGATATGGCCTCCATTAAACAGAGATGCCGTTTGCCCAGGGAGAGGAAAGCAGGCTAAGTCATACCTGCCAGCATGTGGCGATCCCTGCCAGACCCTCCGCTCCCAGAAGATGAGCCCCTGGTATCTGATCCAGTGCGAGATGAGCAAAAGCCAACCAAACAAGCCCCCCCTGCAAGACCCTAATCCACCTCTGAAAATATCCCCCGGGCAGGAGAGGACAGGCTCGGGGGTTGCTGGCTGCCTGCTTCGCCTAAGCACGTGAAAAGGAAAAAGCATAAACCTTGCGGAGGCGAGGCTGCGGGGGACGAGGGGTGCTTTGGGGCTCCCCCCAGGCAAGGCACGAGGGTGAGCAGTCCCGAGGTAAAAGCAGAGCTGTGCCCTGGCATTTTGGTTTCACTGCAGGGTGGTTTGCCAAGGCCACCCAGTCTCTGCCAGCGCTTGTCCTTGTCCTTGTCCTTGGTGCATGTCTCCTCCAGGATTGCTTACGCTGGCTTTTCCCTTTCAGGTTGAAAAAAAAAAAAAATATAAATCCATCTCTTTCTGCCTAGAAGACCTCTGCAGTTTCTTCACATTTATTGGGATTTGGGACAGAGGCAGATACTGTGTATTAACAGGAATAACCAAATGGGTTTTCACAGCTCAGATTATTCGGGGACCTTCCATTTGCATAATTTTGATGAGATACCGAATTAAAGCCCTGAGACTAAGCAATGCTAGAGGTGACCACAGGTGAAAGGAAACTGCTCACATGTAGGTGTGAAAATTGAATGCACCAAGAAGCTGTGTTGAGGCCGGTGCCCCCCACCGCCTGGCCGGGGACCCGGACGGCTGCGTTCAAGGTAAGAGAGCTGGGGGGGGGAACAGCTGGTGCAGCCACTGCCTCCGAAGAGCAACCCGAATACAAGAGCAAGAAAACTCTTTCCCTGTTTTTACCCTCTTTTGATATTTCTGCAAAACTGACATCAGTCAGAAACAACAGCAGGCTTATTCTGGTGACTATTCAATTCTGGGAAAGGAAACCAGCATGTTCGGGACTTGCTGCTCCCTCCTGCTGAGCTGTAATCGTTTGCCTTTGGGGCAGGAGGAGAAATGACTCTCCTCTCATGCTCACATACCAGCCCCAGCACCCAGGCTCTGAGGGGCCCCGGAAAGCACGAGGCGAGGTACTATCCCACCCCTCGTGTCCCCGGCACCCAGCTGCTGCTCTCCCCAAGGCAGGGAGCAGCCACCTGCCTCGTGGGGGGCTCCGGCTTTGCAGAAGCCCCTTGCTGGCCGAGGGACCCCTGGCCAAAGAAACCCCAGCCTGCGCTCACCAGGGGCTGGCTTGGCCCAACGTGGGATAGTCCTGGGGTGGACAAAACCACAGCACCCTGCGGAGCTTGTCCTCTGCACTAAACCAGCCTGGGTACCCAGCGCTTTTCCAGCCCGACGGTGCAAGGCTCGCAGCTGGGACCTGCCTGTCTTTGCTCCCTTAGCTGGTGCGGCTGGCCGGTGGGGATGAAGACAGCTGGCTGGTTGTGTTTCCCACAGCACGTCTCTAAATACATGGGGTGCTTCATTGCTCTGGAGTTTATATATGCTGGAAGGCACTTGGAGACATTTAGCCGACCAGGCAGCTCAGTGCACCCCGATAATGCGTCTGGCCGTGCAAGGGGCTGCTCTGCACAACAGGGAGGCTCCTCCGGCTCCGGAGCTCTGGGTCTGCACCCACCAGACCACGTGGGGAGGCCCCCCCAAAGCAGGGGCAAAGCACCACACGGTGTCTACGCTCTCCAAAAATGTTAGGACAAAGAGAACATCCCTTAGTGTCAGGAGACAGGCTTTACCAGGAGAGCTCATATCTTTTATTAGACCATCAGACACAGGGAGGAAAAAAAAGCTGGCAAGTTTTGGGGCACATGGGTATCTGTTTTTTCCTGAGCATATCATTTGGTCTAATAAAAGACACGTCCTTAGACCATGGCAGCGGCAATAGCCTACTTGGCACTGTGTGCTTCTTCACAGAACTGTAGTGGTAAGTAAGAAAATGGCGGGCAAACACACCCACTGAGGGCCCCGGAGAGACGGAGGGGAAACACCGTTGCGAGTAATTAAAAATGGATAAGATCTGACTTGTCTGTGTCTTCCTCACTGCTTCTCAGGGGAGATGGCAGCAGAGGAGAAGGGCACTGGCTGTGCTCCGAGCCTGCTTTTGTTCTGAAGGCTTCCAACAACAACTGGGGTTTATTTTTGTCCATGGTGATGACTCCGGTCCTGCTCTGAACTGAGCAGTGTTAAGCCCAAACAACTGGTATGTCCTCGCTCAAGACTGCGGTGTTTTGTTCTCATTGACTCATATCACTGCCAAGCAGATATTGTTGTTGTTGTCTGAGGACACGTAGTTCATCTTTGCTAGCTACCATTAGGCAGGAAGACGGATTTTTAAGTCAGCAACCTCTATAAACACAGAAGTATTGGGCTGGGGGGTGGGACACACTGAACGCCATTGGGAGCGTTTTCACTTCACCTTGTTCTTTGCACAGACAGACCGTGGGCTGCAGCCTGTCCCCTCGTGCCGGGCAAGTGGTCCCTGCCCGGCCGCAGAGACCCACGTGCGTCACTTCCATCCCTGCTAAAACTCAGAGGAGCCCTTCCCTTTTCTCACGCAGCTTGTCAGCTCTCCTCCTGTGGCTGGGCAGCGCTGGGAAGCGGAGACGCAGCAAGGACAAAGCGAGCCATCGGGATTCAAGGTCGGCGTTTAAGGGGCCGGAATTCTCCTCGTCCCGGGGAACTGTGCAGGGAAGGAACCAGTTTGAAAACACGGGACCTGTTTAAACAGGATGGGAAAACCAGCCTGTGCATTCCTTCCTGCTGCTGCAAGGGCTGAGCGGCACTCAGGCTGGGGACCAGTGGGGGCCACCTCTGCCCTTTTTTGGGGGGGGCTATCGTCAGCCCTGAGGGGCCATGGTGGCTTGCAGCAGGGCGGCCGTGCTTCAGCAGCCTCTGCAATGCAAAGCGGTTTGCTGCGATCGTCACTTCCCTCTCTTTACGGCTAATGGTTTTGTGGTGTGGGAGCTACATCCTCCCACAAAACCCTGAGCACGCGGCTACCACGGCGAGCGGGCGCAAACTGCAGCCGGTGGCCCCGTCCCACCTCGCACATCCCCAAGGTCTGCTGCCATCCCACCCCACTCCTCCTGCAGCCTGGCCCTGGCTAATGGTTCGCAGAGGTAAACAAACCCTTCCATAGGTTATATACATGAGGGCACGCATTAGCACGTGCACATCATTGTACACACCACCTGAGTGTTTGCTTTGATCTACAGCAAACAAAACCCCATCCAAATAGCTGGTTCAAATGGTCAACCTCTGGTTTTGCCCCTGTGCTCCCTCTACCATAAGTGGTACTCTCCGAAATTTCTCCAAGCACGTTTTCCTGACCATTGCCACAGAAAACAGGATTAGCTTATGAGGAGCCTCTGTACAGTGGCTTGGCTCCAGAAACATCTAGTATGGAAGGCCCCTTGGGCTGGAGAGATCATACCTTCATCACCTAAACTTTGCAGGAGAAATCAGTTCAGATGATTAAGATTTCAATTTCCTAAGCATTTGTCAGAGTAATTAATACTTCACTTGAATGAACAGACATTTCCCCCCTTCAGCAAGATAGCTTTGGATCAGGACCATATTTACTAGAGACTCATCTTCCAGTATCCATTGAAATTGAAGTGCAGTCAAATGTTGTCTTATAAAAGAAACACATTTGTCACTTGAATGTATGTTCAATGTGTGACGTTAACCTTTCTCATTGTTCACATGAGAACTATTAAGTAAATTACTGCTAATTAAAATAATTTTCTAGACAAAGAAGTTTGTTACATTTCTCTTGCTCAGGTGAGGCTCAGCAATGACACAGAATGAAACCCCAAGCACAGGAGGAGGGAGAACAGCCTGTTGGGAGAGGGAACCTGGAGGGAGACAATGACAAGCGGAGGCTGAAGCAATGAAATCCTCCAACTGGCACACGAAGAGGAGCTTTGTAGTGTCCCTGCAGAGATACAGGGGAAAACCTCACCCACCTTTGGCTGAGATTTTTCCCCACGTCGCCACAAACCCGCAGCCCACGGAGATGTCACGCGTGGTGCCCCAGCCCCTCTTCCTCTGAAGTCACGGGTTTCCCAGGAGGAAGGCTGGGCAAAGCGTCCAGACCTTGTTCCTGCTTCCTGACCGGCTGCTAAAGGGGCTACTCTGGTTTTTGGAAGACTGAAAAACATATTTATGCAGTGTAATTTTTTTGCACCCGGGCATGTTTTCCCATTTGTTAGCTGGCCACAGCCCTCCTGGAGCTCACCAGTGCCGCTGAGCACATCTGGAACTGATTTCTGACAAGGAGTTGTATGCAAATATTAAAATAAAAATAGAGGCTTTTGCTGCACTCCTGTATGGTTGCTGGAAAGCTCTCAGACAAAGCAGGTTGAATACTGGAATTTTTCCAACAGCACTTTCAGCACTTTCCTGACATGAAAGTGATGCGAACAAAAGTATTTTCAAGGACACTTGAGCAAAGTGCATCAGTCTATGTCATCTTTCCAGCTGAAATTCCCCAAACGGAGTAATTTAAGATTTTTTTTTGCATAGCTTGATGACTGTCAGAAGTCTCTCCACATCAGCTTTGCAGAGGGTTGTGGATTTTCTCACACAATATGTATATAAAATGGGCCAGGTCATGTTCAGATCGCACTCACCTCTAGAAGAATAAACACTTGTTTTGCAGGGTTTTTTGCCACAAAATAACAAACACTAAAGAGAAATGTAATACAGAGGATCACCAACCTGAAAAAAAAAAAGCAGGAAAGAGCAGTAACGTGACATTCAGAAAACATATTCTGACTGAAGACTACAGAACAGCTGCTGCAGCATCTGCATTTGCATACCGCAAATTTAAATTAAAAAAAACCCTGAGCTGTCATCTGCTCCCAGTTACCGGAGCACGGCCTTGCCATTTCCTCCGTGCTTGGGGTAGGCTGCCGTGATTGCGTGACGTGGCTTGTGACAGGAGGACAAAGTTTGAGCTGGCTCAGGCTTCCCTGACCTCCTCGTCATCGGGCACTGCCAGTGAGTTGCTCGCGGCTGATGGGCACGACCTGCCAAGCACCCTCCCGGGCGATGGGTTGGAACAGCATCTGCGACATACAAGGGCAGAAACATGGATCTGAGGAGGGGCAAATTCCCAACAGGATCTTTCTCTCTCCTCACAGTTGTCTAGGACCAGCATCAGTCAATTTTCTCTCCGGCTACACAAAAGCACAGTTTTATTAGTAATGTACTCGTTGGTTTATCTATTTTGCTGTTACCTGCTTGCCTGCGGTGCTTGGCTGCTGTACGCTGTTTGGCAGAAGGGCGGCTGCATCCCGAGACCTGCAGAGGCTTTTTGTGCAGCCTCGCACCTTACTGAAGCCCAGGAGGAGTCAGCTATTTATTCATTGATTTGTCATATACAGTCATATGTGGAGAGCAAGATCTCGGCCGTTTCAGGGCCAGATGTAAAAACACCTCTTCAGAAGCAGCTCATGGCCCAAAGACACCAGTCTAAGCAGACCTGCCAGCCAGAGCATTAAGGACAGCGAAGTTTTGGGAGGGTTTGCCTTAATTTTGCAGCTTAGGAGTTTATATAATGCCCTGCAGAGAACATGGGAAACATTTCACAAGCCCGGAATTTGAATTTATGTTGCTTGAACCCTGCCCTAACTTCAGCACGAAGGCCACCTACAAATCTGAAGTGATAATCAGCGCAGAAATAAAACCAGCCTGGTTTTGCCCGATGCTGTTGCCCACCACAGCACACCTCCGGGCACCAGCATCGGGTGCTGGGTGGCATTGCAGCAGGAGAGCGAGCGCCCAGCCACGTGTGCAGAACTGGCGACGGCAAAGCAATAAATCTCTTGAGACATGAATTATCATTCACGGTCATAAAATGAGAAGAGTCGGCTGTAAAATAAAGAGCTCTTATTTATGATGGATGTGTCTTGAGCAGAGCTTTCTGCTGCCTGCAAATCAGAGCATACGGATACTTTAAAAGAAAACCCCCAGCTGGGTATGGAAAGATCCCATTTGAGGTAACTATAGGACTCTGTATCTAGAGGAGAATTTGCCTAGTGTGTGATTTGGCCCCTGTTGCTCACCAGGCATGGGGCAACAGCTATCTGGTCACCCATACTGGTGACAGGAACCTCTGTTTTGTCAAAGTCGCCTCTGCTGTGGAAGATCCGTATCGTTGGCATGGGACAGCCGTGAAGGCTGGTCCCAGCCAGGCTTTGACCTGTCACCAGTGTGTGTGCTGGAGTGACCTCTGGCCATCCAAGGGGGATGTCCCAAGTGTTCAGACAAGCGCAAGGTCCTGTGTNTTCCAGTACCTGGAGGGGCCTACAGGAAATCTGGAGAGGGACTGTTTACAAGGGCATGTAGTGATAGGACAAGGGGTAACGGCCTTAAGCTGAAGGAGGGTAGATTTAGACTAGATGTTAGAAAGAAATTCTTCAGTGTTAGAGTGGTGAGGCACTGGAACAGGTTGCCCAGAGAGGTTGTGGAGGCCCCATCCCTGGAAGTGTTCAAGGCCAGGTTGGATGGGGCTTTGGGCAGCCTGGTGTAGTGGAGGGTGTCCCTGCCCATGGCAGGGGAGTGGGACTAGATGATCTTTGAGGTCCCTTCCAACCCAAACCACTCTGTGATTCTACAACCCCACAACTCTGAGCCACTCAGCCTTCGCACCACGGTCCTGAAGGCACCAGTCTGATGGGGACATTTGCTTTGAGCCACCTCTGTGGCATTGAGAAGTTCAGCTTTGGTATCAACCACAGCCAGAGAGAGTGACTGGTGCAGCTTTACTCATCTTGCTCCTATGTGCAGAAGAGTAGCCCAAAGCCTCCATACATCAAGTTTTCTACATCAAATTTTTTTTCTCCTCCAGTATTTCCAGGGTTGGCTGCGCACAGCCCCTTACATCAGGCCTCTATTGCTCCTGCAGGATGAAGGCCATCCTAGGGATATTTGCAGTTACCAGGGCACTTTGCTTTGCTGGATTTGGGGGCTACAGCCTAGCCAACAGCCTTTCCTGTATGCCAGGCTTTAAACAGGCTCTTTGTAGTAAGATGGGCTTTTACTTCAGGCTGTTGCTAACCAATGCAATAAGCAAAATTATGAAAACATGTACATTGGATTATTTTTCTGCCCAGACCTAATAAGAATCTGTAGTTATGAGGCCTGAGCAATGTTGTTCAGTATGTCTCCTGAAAAGAAGTCACTTACATGGTTTCCAGAGCAGCTGGTACCAAGCATATTGCTAGCCCAACCTCCAGCCAAGGAAAGTGTCTCTCCCACTGTAGTTTTGTTTTGGTATCTGAGGAGAAATGGGTTTATGCTATAGTTTTCAAGCCTGGTTGAACTTAATGTGTTGGTTTTTCCTCTCTCTGTCAGTTGCTGAAGTCCATGGAGGATTCCAGCCTGGGTTTTTGCAGAGTGACAATTTCACCCTTGCAATCCCACCCTCATCTTTTTTCCTCCCTCTCACTGATGGAGGAGGCAAAGGCATTGGGTTTGTCCTTCCTCGCTCCTGCTGTTCCTGCCCAACTGGGAAAGTTCAGTGACAACTTCAAGGAAAATCAGAAAGGCTCCAGGTAGGTTTTCTCCTTTAGTTCTGGCTCTGAATGTGGCAAACCGGGTGTGGAGCCGAACTGCCATCTGGAGGTCCTCCTGCCTGGCCAGGAGCTGCCTCTCCTGGGCTCCGTCTGCAGGCCCTGTAGCCCTGATGCTCACGGCCGCAGCAGCAAGGCTGGGATGGAGCTGGACCAGATTTGCCTCTTTATTCATGCAATGGCATGTTTAGCCAAAAGGAAGACCCATTGGGCAGCTGTGGGGGATGCCTGGGCTCATTTCTTATGCCTGCCCTCATTTCTTCTTCCTTGCAGTGAGGACGAGGTCTGCCGCTGCCAGGACCAAGGGCTGGGCTGAGCACAGTGCTGGGCTGTGCCAGAGGAGCTCACCAAGGCAGATTGCAAGTTCCCTCTCTGCAGGGCACCAGGGCTTTAAAAATTCATCCTGTTTCTCTCGTTGCGGATTCAGTACCTTTATATGCAATAGCTGCATTCAGTGCAGCCTAAAATGTCTCTTTAACAGGTGTGGGATCTGCCAGTTTAATCTAGTTAAAAATAAAAGGACTAAAAATGGAATTTTTGAAGCAGCTGCAGCAGAACGCACAACACATCACCAGCTTTGCACCAATGGTGCCTGTGCTAGTACTGTTCTTTCCTTGGTAGTGAGTCCGTGCAGCGAGCGGCGTGCCCACGTTGGCTGTTAGCTAGCTCTCTAGTTGTCAGAGGCAATGGATCATCAACGGCATCGGAGACTTTTCTAAAATTGGTTCAGGCTATTAAAGGAAGGGCAGAGGCAGAGAGAGGAATGAAAAAGTGACAAGCTGGTGACATGTTCATTCAGCTCCTCTTTCTCTACAAATAAAGTGTGTAAATGAACTTAAAAGGAACTGCTGAAAAAAAGGCATGTAGAGTCCACTAATAATGAATCACCCAAGGAGATGAGCATCCATCAGCAAACTTTCTGGAGGATGAATATCTCTTGTCGTTACTGGTTTATCTCCAATCCCAACCATACCAGGGTTGTGTTCCAGTGATGACTGCTACCCCCAAGAGTTTCCAGTCTAAGTAGGAGAATCAGATGGGGAGCAGGGAGATGCCCACATTGCCTTTTCCTTGCTCTGCTCGCACACTGACTCTGGTGCTGGCTGGCTGCTCTGCTCCGCAAAGCGATCGGAGCCCCTGCACCCGGTGCTGGGTGGTGGCTAACAAGCCGGGCGTCCCGGCACTGCTCCAGTGCTGCCGCATCGCTGCTGGTGCCAGCTGCTACAAGCGGAGCCACACTGCCTGCATAAAGGGTGCTGGCATCCCTAGGGAAGCAGATGCACAGTGTCAGATTCCCGTTGACTTTGGCTCAATGTGTACAGGGGATGGCTGATCCTTAGGAAGTCGGGCACTTGGGAGGAACAGAAGAGATGTTTCGTTCCTGCAGCTTGAGCTCTCTTTGTTCGGCCACCAACGCCACTTGTGCCATAAAGAGGCAAAACATTACAGGGAGCATTTTGCAAAAATGGTAAGCTTCCCTGTTAAATTAAAACCACTTCTGTCTCCTCACTTGTTACTTGCCTCTGATATGCAGCACATATCGCTTGAGCTGCTCGGGGTTTGGAGTTAGGAGCTCCTGCTGCAAGCCCCGTCTGCCCTTTCCTTCCTGCCGGCCTCTCGCTCGCCCTTCCCAAGCACTCCTGCCTGCTGCCTCCTTCTCAGCAGTTATTTATCAAAGTGCAAGCTGCATTGCCAAGTGAGAATGAACAAATATTAATGCTACAATATGTTCTAGCCCTTAAGGCTCTGATCCTGCGGTTTTCATTTACGTGAAGGCAGCGGGAGTAGTCATGTGTTTGGGGGCTGCGGGAGCGAGCCCAATGAGTGCCGTGTCCCCCCTTTCGTTGCAGTGCAGAGGGACAAAAAGGCACGTAGCAACTGGCCAGACGTGGTTTGCTGACACTCAGCACTGCAAAGAGAGCGTAAATAAATTATCTCAAAGGTGGGTCAGGCTGCGCAGTTTGTTTTGGTCAAGGGCTAGGAGCACGGAAGCAATAACTGAGAAGATCATATAAACTGTACTATAGGGTATACTAGAGTATAGGGTACATACTTATATGACTATAAATTTGAAAGGGTAAATAGGTTGTGAGGAGGTGGCAGGGAAGAGCTCTGCACATGCATGTGTGTACTCACTGTTGTTCCTTTTTGTCACATCATTTATTCATCACAAAGTGCTCTTCAGCATCTTTCTCTTCAGTTTGGGGAAATTATTTTCAGCACCTTCAAACTATTTAAATAATTCTTATTTCCAGTTGTATGGTGCTGAGGAACTGGAGGTGGATGCAGCATCATGCACCAAATGCACCTGCTGGGGGGGACGACACTCTAGGGTGGGTAAGGACCTCCTTCACACTTTGTCCTTACATCTCCGTGTGCTGGTCCCTCAGAGAACCATCTCCATGAATGCTGCAGAGGTACATCACCCACTGGCCCGTGCCTGCACCGCTGCCCCTGCAAAATGTCCTGCTGCCCACATGGCTGGGACTCTGTGCTGGCTTGGGCAACTGGGCTGTGCAGGTGGGCCGTGCTCCACCTGGTTTTGCAGCCCCACATCTGTGCCCTGGGACCAAGACGTCGCTGACTCAGAGGCCAGGATAGAAACATAGAATCATAGAATATTTTGGGTTGGAAGGGGATTTTAAAGGTCATCTAGTCCAACCACCCTGCAATGAAGATGCCCCCAGTCACATCAGATCCCCAGATTTTGCCAGTTGTCTCATGTTTCTTCAGCAGTGACCTATTTCTGAAGCCAGAGAAGACAAAAAAGCCCCCATACTGTAATGCTCTGGGGACACTGGTACATATCTGTATGACATAAGGATACATTCCTTCCTGATGTCAGCTGGCAATTACATTGTAGAGATAAAAACACATCGGGCTTTTAGAATTATAAGACTATGAAGGAACTCGGGAAAATATAGCAGATACTTTATAGACTTAGAAAATGCATTCCTTGGCTGAAATGCTCATTAATAAAACTTATAGGTTGGTATTAATCACAGGCTAATCTCTGCAAGTTTTTATTTAATTACTAAGCCCTATGTTTCAAAATCTATGTTCTTGGGTGGCTTTTCTGCCCTCAGTGGATCTGAATCACTGTCAGTGGCAGGGAAGGAAAGCGAGAAGATGGAAGAGCATCTGGCATGGACTTCTCCTTCTCCAAAATGAAGAAAATAAAAGGCATAAAATGCACTGCAAAAATTTGCAAAATAGCTTTCCCAAGATGAACTGGTCTCCACAAGAGAAGGGCTTCCAGCTTGGTGAGGTTTCACATGCTAATGGAGTTGTATGGACCCAAAATGTGGTCAAAAGCCATCCAATGCAGTGAGGTATTTCCCCCCTGGACTGAGGAAGGCTTTGTATTCAATCTCAAGTCCCATCGTGAACTTGCACACAGGTCTTCCTAACATGTGTGTTGACCCCTGAAATATGAAATGGGGTGGAGCTGACAGGAGTGGATGAATCCCTGTCCTTCTTCTCCCAGACCCTGTGCTTTCCCCAGAGAGGCTGGCTATGGAACAGGGGGTCTCAACATCTTCTGTGAGACAAACTCATCACCTTGTCATCCCAGAGGCCAGCCACCAGCTGTCTTAACTGGAGATGTCCACCTCTCTGAGATCGCACCTGCCAACTCTGCTCCCAGAGTCAGAGCAGCGACAGCAAAATACAAACTACAGAGCTGGCAAATATGTCAAAAGCACTTTGGTATTGAACTCTCACTTGAAATCAATGATCCAAATGGGACTCAACTTGTTCCTTATTAAGGGCTAAGCACAAACTTAATATTTTGGTCTTCTTTCACACGAGTTGGATGGACTTTATAATTGCTGTATACAGCACTTTCCTGAATAATACATTCTTAAAATCCCACAACTGGACGAACAAAAATGGATGTGGGTCGCTCACCCATCCTCGTCCAGCTCCATGGCAGGAGAGGTGACCTCTGCATCTCCGCAGTTCAGCACCTTTACCCCATGCTAAGCTCCTGGTCCCCTGTCCTGGCCTCTCCTGGGTGCAATCCCAGAGTTTGTCCCCTTATCCTTTTGTGCTTTATTGCTGATGTGAAAGGAGAGAGGTGATCCCTGCCCTCCCCCAGATTTCATTCCAGGAGTGGGACTGAGGGAAGGCGATGAGGAAGCCAGGACCATCCAAGCCACAGGTGGTGTTTTTCCTGCTGCCTGCTTTGAAGAAAGTCCTTCACAACCAAAGATAACTGTGCGGACTCGCCTGTTGAAAGGGGAACTTGCCAGAAAGCATTTCTCCTTGCAGCCACTGCCCAGTCCTGGCGTGACCCGCGAAGCACGAGCCAAGCCCTGCCTTCAACAGCAGCCCTGGCTCCTGCTTTTCCTGCTGCTTGCACAGGAGACCACTGTGTCACTGTCCTTCATCTACAGGTTTTGCCTGTGCAATCAGCAAGGTGCCAGGGCTAGAAAATCAGCATATTTCATTTAATTGGGCTGCTAAATTACAGCCCAGCAAAGCTATGTTGCTGCTGGGTAAGTCGTTGGCAGAGGACCATGCCTGGTGTGTGAAACGTCTTGGAAGTCCTTTAGAGAAGGCTGTGGTGGCATCACTTCTGGCACTGCAGACCCCAGGTCAATAGGAAAGCTAGTCTAGGAAACCACTAGGAAAAGCCTTGTGGTTTAAAAGCACCATGCACAACAAGCAGGGTATAAAATAAATGCGGGCCAAGAAGAGTGTTCCATTGGTCAAAATTCATGCTCTACATTGAACAGCAACCACAACACTGCAAGAATAAGCCCTGTTCCACTTCATTAAGGTATACGGGTCCTTCGCTCTTCTGGCATGAGTGGGTGCAGCTCTACAGAAAACCCGGTGTAACACCAGTGTGTGCCAAGATCGCACGCTTCTTCCACAGCAGAAGATTCAAATGTGGACCGTGGCAGACGTGGCCACTCAAAGGCCACTAAAAGGTGGTGCCCATTGCAGCCCCAGTCAAAACATCACATGTTAAACAGTTTTAAGGGAAACCATGCAGCTGGTGAGCCCTTCACGTGGCATGTGTTTTCAGGAGATAAAACTAGTGTTCATGTATATTGACTTTGTGGAGCTTTTTGTGTTTCTGACGACTGGACAGGAGAGCAATCTCCTAGGCCCATTGCACAACCCCTTGCAAGGCTGCAGACGGGACATTTCGCAAGGCATCAGTGTACTCCTCAGGGTGCTGGAGCAGGTGAGGGCACAAGGGGGACATGGAGCTTTGTTCTCTTGTGACTCCAGGAAAGGTGCAGAGCCAAAGGCTCCTCTCCCACTGTTGTGCCTCAGCGACCGAGTTACTGCTGAGTCAGATCGGTCACTCCAGGTACCCCCGGTGCAGGCAGGCACCAGGAACAGCAGGAGCTGCCACACAAGAGGGCCTCAGCCAGAGCTAGCTCTGCAAAAATAAAAAGCCAGAACATATGTGTGGTTTTGCCCAGCCACTGCTCAGAAAGGCCTGTTCTACCTCCCTAGGCTTTTCTGCAAGTGCAATAAGCCTTAGCAATTTATCAGTGACGCTGTTCATCTAAGGCCAGTATAAAATATATCTGGTTCTATACTTAGGCTTCTCAATTCCTTAAGGGATTAAGTTAAACTAAATGGAGAGGCCTAGAAACAACCTTTTAAACATTTTTTCCTGTAGCTCCTTTGAATGAACATCCTGATGCCTTTGAAAAAAGTCCCATTCAGCACTGGGAACTTTCCCATATACCCACAACAGGAGCTGTGAATGTGCCTGGGCCTCTCAGTGCTACCTGTTGTGACAATTTTTGGCAGGGTTGTGTCCCATCATGCAGAATTATATAAATTGTAGCCCACCAGATCTAGTTGAAGATGTCCCTGCTCATTGCAGGGGTGGTTGGACTAGATGAGCTTTAAAGGTCACTTCCAACCCAAACTATTCTATGATTCTATGGTTCGTCTCTATCCATGGGCAGCGTCTCATTGTGCTCCCCTCTTCAAAACGCTGCCTATGCATTTGCCATTTGCTCTCAGTTGTACCAAAACCAGCAGCGTTGGTGCAGCCTCACCTGGAGTACTGTGTGCAGCTCTGGGCCCCACAATTTCAGAAGGGTGTGAAGGTCCTAGAATGCATCCAGAATAGGGGAAAAAAAGCTGGTGGCAGGGCTGGAAGGCATCTCCTGTGAGGAGTGGCTGAGAACTTTGGGTTTGTCTAGTTTGGAGAGAAGGAGGCTGAGGGGCATCTCATTGTTCTCTGCAGCTTCCTGAGGAGGGGAAGTGGGGAGGGAGGTGCTGAGCTCTTCTCCCTGGGATCCAGTGATAGGACACGTGGGAATGGTTCAAAGCTGCATCAGGGAACATTCAGACTGGACATTAGGAAGCACTTCTTTACAGAGCGGGTGGTCAAGCACTGGAACAGGCTTCCTAGAGAGGTGGTCAATGCCCCAAGCCTGTCAGTGTTTAAGAGGCATTTGGACAATGCCCTTAACAACATGCTGTAACTTTTGGTCAACCCTGAAGAGGTCAGGCAGTTGGACTAGATGATCCTTGTAGGTCCCTTCCAGCTGAAATAGTCTGTTCTGCTCTGTTCTGTTCTATTCTATTCTGTTCTGTAAAAATTCAAGCATAAAAATAGTTTCTTGGGACAGGCCTCAGCTGCTCAACACAACCCAAAAGCCAATCTGGAGAAGCATTGTCTCCTATAGCCATGCTATCCGTACACACATACGTGTGTGGCTTTCTCCAGGCAATGTGGGAACTCACAAATGCAAACAACCCAGCAGAAAGACTTGTGCTTGGCATGAGCCATCCCTCAAAGGTCGCTGTTCTTGTGGAAGTGAAAAATTTCCTTTCAACAGTATAACTCTTGGCAGGGGTATTTTTTTTCCCTACAATCACTGGTGACTTAACCACTCTGGTGGGTCTCCCTTGTGATGCCAAAGGGATGAACCTTTGCAGTCTTGTGACTGAGAAATGGTACAATTCTGCTGACTGAATGTTGACATCTCCTTTGGGGTGAGAGGAATCATGCCCTAGAAACATCTGCAGTCCATCCAATGATTTCCACCCCAAAATCCTACACCTTCCTGTGTAGTTACTGTAACGCAAAGTGTGTTTTACCCACTTCTACTGCTCCTGGCTTTTCTTTCTGGCCCAATACGACTAATTCTGTCACCCAGATCCCTCTGTGTGCCTTGACTTTATTGAAATAACCTTTTGCTTTCAGGTTGGTGTCTCTCTTTTGTGGGACATCTCATGGCTTACACCAGTGTGCGTGCATCTCGGTTATGGTCTTTGCCTTTGAGCTCTGTCTCTAGGTCGCTCAGCTGAGGCTCTGCACCACCCTGCAGTGCTGGCTGCACGAGCTGTGCTTCAGACACTACAGCCCAGGCCAGGAGGATGCTTTCGTCTGGCGAATTCTACTCACAAGGCCACAGGTTTATTCTGAGCTGTCCCCACGTCCGTGTGAGCAATTTTTCCCAGCCCTCCATCACCACTAGTTAGACCTTCAGTACAGTTACACGTTTTCTGGGGTGCTTCAGCACTGGTGTGGCTTTCATGAGGTCCTTCCAACCTCATGGAGGGGCAAGTACAGTGTCCTTTTTGGAGTGTTCTTCCATTTTCTGCTATTTCTGTGCACCCACAGCAGTGGTGAAGCTGGGGCACCACAATTTGCTGGAAGTGTTTCCGCCTTTCCAGGCAGTCTCTGCCCATAGATGCCTGTCATAGAGACGCAAGAGTCCACATGTTGCTTATTGTGCAGGAAATCACTGGGTATTTGCTGTCACTTCATTAAAAAAAAAAAAAAAAAAAAAAAAAAGAAATAATATCTGGAAGAGCACTGGAGGCAGAAACTGTTCGTGCTGGCTAGAGGCACTTATTTTGCCATCAGCCAGGTTCTCCTGTGTTAAAGAGATGCAGAGCTAAAAATAAACACATGGCCCATTAACCTTCAAGTGCCTCAGAGCAATTGCCTGGGGAAAAAAGACAAGAGAAATGGGTAGAGTCTGAAACAATAATTAACAGTGAATAGACGCTGAAAGAAAAATATGGATGAGGTGGGAATTACAGGAAAAGCCTTTTCGCAGCGGAGCTGTGCTCTTCACTTGCACCTCCCTGGCAGGGGCTTGCAGCAGGACTGGCTTCTGTGCAGCTGAATGTTTTCTGGAGAAAGACCCCTTCTTTGCCATTTGGATTTGAGAGTGGTTACTTGTCTGCATGTTCACTGCCAGCCCTGGTTTCTGTGCCCTTAGCCTGAACACACACCTGGGACATAAGGACACCGGCAACTCCCATTGCAGGGAGAAGGAGCAGCGGGACTGGGGACCTGACTCACTCTCAAGGGCTCAGAGGAAACCACTGATCTGTCCTGAGCTCATTGACAGAACCTGGAGAAACCAAACGTATTTTGAAAAACAGGCCCTTTTTGCCATATAAAATGCGGGTGGAAATTTTTTGGACCAGCTGTGCTCCTCATGACGACAAGAAGGGCTGCGAATCACACGGCTGGGGTGATTCATTGCATCCGGGCTCCCACTCAGCCGTCGGGCAGCTCCTCACGTGCCAGGTTTGGTCCCTGCTCCCTCCTCATCAGCCCAGTGAGGTGCTGCCTTCCCTCACCCGCACACACACTCACCCATGGAGCTACGGCCCAACGCCGAGACACTTGGCTGGAGGGAAGGGCACGGCTCTGCCCCCTCTCCCTTTGGAGAGAGCGTGGGCCAGGCTGGAGAAGAAGCTGTGGACAGCAGCTGCAGCCAGGAGCAAACACAGAGACGTGCTGCTTGGGTGCTGTCTCACCCCAACGCACAACACGGAGGAGGCGTGAGACGCAATCCTTAATCCTTTAGTCTCTCTGTGCCACCTACAAGCCAACAGCGCTAATAATACCTGATGATCTCACCTCCAGATATTGAGTCATGTTTACACATGGCTCAGAAATGCCTGCCTGGAAGATCCCACAGAGGTGTGTTGCTCTCTCCTGCACCCCGTGCCCGTACAGCCCTGAAACGCTGGCGGGAGGGATGCTGTGTGTGAGTCCATAGTACTTCATTCAACGCAGCCGAAGTCTTAAATGTGCTAAGCAGAAACTGGCTTCTCTAATTAAAAAGTAGCTCTTTGTAAAAGAATAACGATTTACTTTTTTAATGAAAATGAAAATTTAATTACATCTGTGTAACTCAAGGTAGTTTTCAAGTAACTGGGGAGTTTTTGTTCACTGTTTTTTGGAGTGTTCAAAATTCAGCATCTCGCTCTTTTAAATGTATCTGGCTTCCAGTGAAAAATAATTATTGGCTACAACCATTTGATTAAATGGTGCTCTGGGGGACTTACCTGCAGCCATTCCTGAAAGAGATGCCTTGTAAGATCAAATTTCCTACAAATCCCAGAGTGATTGCCATTCTTCTAACAGCTGGAGTGCCTGCAATATAATAAAGCAAATAGAAAAGCCTACACTTGTTGCAGTTAGGATTTAAAAAGTGTAGCTAATTTTTCTAATTAGCTTCTCTCTTCAGAGGACAGAGAGAGAAGCACCGCTGCAGCTTTCCCAGAATTATACGAGCTTTGCATTTGTACCGGCTGTAGCATCTGGGGGACATTTTGCAACCCTGTCAAGAAGAGAGTGACCTTTTCTTTCTTGCAGCTCGATGAGTATTCCCAGAAAAAAATAAACACAATGTGATCTCTTGACATTTCTTCTGCTACATGCCCAGGTTACTCAAAGGCCATATCTACATGGTATGGAGAGGGGGAAGAAAACAAACTGCCCAGGGCTCTGTGGCTTTGCATTAGTCCAGCCCGGAACGATGGGGGCTTCTCCCCTGCGCTCTGCAACATGTAACTGTGCCTTCCCTCTTCGGTGTCTGACGTTAAATTCTTGAAGATTGTTGGCTTTGTTTTGGCCTAGTTTTGCTTGCTTTTTGTTGCCTTTATTTCACTATGGGTCTTCAGTTTTGCCTACTTGAATCTGGAAGAGCATCAAATCAGAGATCCAGACTGAAATGCAGGAATCTTTGCATCTGTTTAAGAAAAGCTTTATATTTCCAATCATGTTGTTGGAAATGATTGCTTGCTAGGGATTAAAAGACATGAGGTTTGAAACAAGTATAAACCCTCATTCCCCAGGGCATAACACTCCTTCCACTTAATACAGGTGTGGAAGAAATTTTATGGGGAGGAAACTGTCTGGTAATAGCAGCGTCCAAGTTTCTTGTCCGTGCTTGGAAGCAGCTGGTCTAAGCTGCTTTTCGGCAGAGGATACCGCTCTCGAGGGAATACCAGTGCCAACCAGTATTGCCAGTCCTCTGCTCTTTGCTAATACCTGGTGGCTTACACTCTGCCTTCTGGTTTTTTTCCTTTTTATTTCAAAGCAGGTGTATGTGGGTAGACGTGGCATCCCAACAGGACTTCCACTCTTTTCCACCCGTCCCAACCTTTGATGGGTTCATCCCAACCCATCAAAAAGCTGCATTTAATTCCAGCTGCTGGCTGGAACTAACACCGAGGCAGATGCCAGGGAACCCCAGCCTAAACTCGACTCTCCTAAACACATGCCTGCAGGAGGAAACGGGGCTGTGGGTGAGCTCCTGAGCCCCAGCGTGGCACTGAAAACAACTACGACACACTGTCAGAATAAAATCTGCACCAGCGACTGGTGCAGCTGCACCAGAGCAGTACCACCAGCAGTCAGCGCGGCAAACTGCATGAGGGCTGTGTTGTTTTTCACATCACACGATATTAATTATTTACATTTTTCTGGGACTTCTGCAGGTAATCTTAAAAATACTTCCATGGTGAATATTTGTTAAATTATGCATGGTGTTTACTTTCATTCTTCTGCGGTTCTGCCATCTTTCATGAATATGAAAAGCAGAAATCTAGACAGCTGTCTTTCTTTTGATGGCAAAATTTTCCAGAGTGATCGGCCTGGTTATACAAATCCGTACTCGTGCTGGTGCTGCCATTTACTTCAGCAGGACTTCTCCAGTGAGTGGGGATTACCTGCGTGAATACAGGACTGGAGCATCGCCTCCTTCAATGAGGAAGGACGGGAGGGCAGGTCTGCGCTGCTCGGAGATGACGGTGTATGCCTGAACCGCCTCGAAACACCTCAAACAATATAATGGAGCCCGACAAAATTAATGTTGAAAGCTCAACATAGTGGCAAGGCTCAGATATAATGAATAATGGCTGTCTGCTAGGGACAGGGCTGGCGTTTCAGCCCCAGTGAAGGAAGGAGTGCGATCACAACCAGAAATGAGAAACCTGTCACGCGCATTCTTTTCTCCTGTTTTCAAAAAAAAAACCTGCCTGTGACTTTCTCTTGGAAGCACTGGTACGTCTTCAGGCCCTGGTCCTCAACATATAAGCTGGATGTTCCCAAATGTGCTTGTTCTGGGGAATTTGGGAACGTGAATCCCAATGCGTGAACAAGTAACTTCACCCCAAGAACGTGCACAGGCATTGCACCCGCTTTGCAAATCAGGCCTTTAATTGCTTACGAGACACGAATGAAACAACAACTGAATTTCCTGTAACCAGTGTAAATCCAAGACAGACGAGGTAAAAATCTTGCTTTTTCTCAGTTGTTGCCATACTGAAATGAAGAATGTGTCAGTCAAAACAAGATCCAAAATCTGTGACTGGGATTCTCACAAACACTCAGAACCAGCTTACTTAATCTGCACGAGGGCTAGACATCCTTTAATGATTATATATATATATGTTTTTTTTAAATCCTAGTTTTCTAAAAATGAGTGTACAAACTGCCACAATAATTAAAAACCTTGGTTTGTTTTTTTTTTTAAAGAAACTCAGTTCCCCAACAGCTTCCATCAAAAAAGCCTTATTTTTAAACAAGTATTTCAATTGCTACTTGTAGTTCAAAAATCAAATGTAAATTCTCCCTCCAAACCCATTTAGGGATTGTGAAGAAAAAAATGACTAAGTAAATAATACCTCCCCCAGAAGTCAATAAAATTTTTAAAATTCTTGTGTATATTGAATGTCAATAGTGATAAATGCAGAGGAATGTGTTTGTCCCGCAGTCAGCTGGGCTACATTTACACGGCTGAGCCTGCTGCCTGCAGGGCGGGAGTCATCGGACCCGATGTAGACGTCTAGCGACGGAGCGAAATAGGCACTTCCAGGACATGGTAAGTCTCACCCCAGAGTCGCTGTCTAAAACAGATCAGACAATTGCAGCTCCTAAAATACCCGCTCCTTTTCGGCTCTAGAGCAAGCCTGGGTGGCGGGCTCTGATGTGGGTGTCGGGATGATGTGGGGGTTGTCCTTAAAGGCAGGTGGGGCAGATCCCAGCCGGGAATGAGCTGGCTCTTCAGAGTTAATCACTGCAATAGCAGATAGCTGTGCCAGAAATTGGCCAGACTCCACCCGAAAGGCAGGTGGGAGGTTTGCTCCTCTACTCCATTTTATGTTCAGTCTTGATGTATTGATAATCTATAACATTTATGATATTAATAATTCACAGTATCAAACTATTAAGGTACCTTAAGATAGCCACTGCCTCCTATTTCCCTGTCTGTGGGAATACCTCCCCTGGGACCATTTGGAGGCATCACACTGCCAGCACATAGTCACCCCGGGTTTGGCAGCTGGACCCAAGTGTTGTTCCTCCTCCGCTGTTTCCAGCTGATGAGCTCCCAGTTCATCCTCTTATTAGTCCCCTGGTACCCGGTCCTCCCCCTTGCACTGCTGGATGCAGCTCGATTCCCGCTACTTCAGTCCTCCAGGTCATCTGACTTCCACCCTCCCACTTTCCTCTGGACCGACAAAACCTCACAAGTTTGTGTCAACACCACGTTTAATTGGCAGCCTCACATACAGTCCCAGGTCACTACTGAAGGGCTGACCCCAGAACAGATGTTTTCTTTAAGTCAGACATAATAAAAAGGATACCCAAGTTGTTGGGTTTTTTTTCCCAACCTGTGGCTTAAAAGTATTCTAGTCCATAGATAGTCACTGGCAAATTATGTCTTGTCGCACTAAAAGGATCATTTTATGAACTGTTCTTTTAAAAAAGAAAGTCCATATAAAGGAACCCAGGATTATGCAGAAGGATTATACTGGTAAAATTCTGTATTTTGTTGTACATATTAATGCATATATCAGGTATTTTCGTAAAGAAATCTTCCTGTATTGCAGTGTGACAGAAAGGTGTTGTAGCCCAGATTACTAACACCATGCCAACCATCTTGATATATTGAGATCATCATTATTTACCATTCAGACTCCATAGCAACACTGAATGTAAACATATTTACTAATATTCTTATAAATGGAGATTAAGGCTCTGCACGTTCCAGCTGTGAACACGCTGGGACAAGAAACAGGGACTCCATCTGCTATTGCATTTGTTCAGTTGGCGGAAAAAATAAAATACCCATTGAAGGGAATATTTTATTACAGAAAAAGGATTTTATTCTTTGGAAAAAAAAAAAAATCCAAGTTGTTGGTCAGCTTGTACTCTCCTAGTGCATTTGGAGCTGCTGCTGGGCAGGATAACAACATCGATCTCTCTGCTTTTGCTGCAATTGCTTCTTTGTCCAAGCGTATTAATTGCCGATGATATCAGTTGCGTACTGTCAGATTCCTGTCCGGGGCGTCCCTTGTGATGCCACACCTGCCCTGCGGCGCTGGGCACTGTCAGCGCTCCCCGTCAGCGGCTCACAGCAGCAAGGGCAGCCCCGCCGAAATGCTGAATTAGCATGGGACAAATACACATCCATCATCCTAGAGGTCCAGCAAGGAGAGGTGGGCTGGCAGGTTTCTGGTTTACGCTATTCTGCCCACGGTGTTTAGCTAACAGCAGCATCACATGAAGATGTTTTATGAAACTTTCCAGCCCACCAGCATTATGGGAGTTGTGGATCCTCTGTGGAAGTGACAGGAGGCTGTACTTTTAATGAGTTTCCCTGCGACCTCTGTCAGGAGCTGGTAGCTTCTTGCACTAGGGAAACATTAGAAGAATCCAGAAGAGAAATTAGCTGCTAGCAAGAAAAAAGCTGGCATAAGAAAATGAGACTCAGCAAGGAAAGGTAACAAATGTATGCTGCTGGGGCCCATTTCTCTTCTCCTTCCCAACAGCTCTGTGCCATGTTAACCCTTGCCGTCTCAGACAAGTCACTCCTGGTGTATAAGGGTATGGAGGAGCTCACAAGTAGGTTCTTGCTTCTATCTCCTCTAATCTGAGTACCTGCCTTACAAAGCAAATGCTCGGTTCTGCAATTTGAGCTGTACCTGTGTACTTCCTAAAAGCAATTTAAGAACCGAATTTAAGAACCAGCAAATGGGCTCTGCCAATCCTCAGGAGGCAATGATATTTAAGCAAGATAGTTGTTTCCTCATCAAATTGCAGGGATGGAAGTAAAAGTTCTGGATATTTGTCTTGACTAACAAATTCAAGAATTAAGCTTAACATATCCAGTCCCAAAATTGAGAAAACTGATTTGTCTTGCAGGCGCTAGAAAGGTAACGAAGCACGAATTTGTCACATGCTGGGCCATTCTCTTTTCTCCTTCTCTTCAGTGAATATATGAGGCTGGTTAGGAGGCATGAAAATCACTGCTCACAGATTTGCCCCGTCCTTTGGAAAGCTGCACCCGGCTGCTCCCTGCTTCCACCCGAAGCGCTGTTAGCAGTGGTGTGCGTGATTCAGAAGCTGTAAGTAAGGAACAATCTGCAGCCAATGTATTTATGCTGCTGCAAAGAGGGCACCTGGAAGGACTGACACGAATTCAGATATCAATGGCTCCCATAATCCTTTCTTGGCAGGAAGGATGGACAAATGACCTAATAGGTCTTTTTCATCTGGAATATCTATGAACCTGAAAATGGTGCTGAACTGATTTCCTAAAATAGCACTTCCATCACCTGTCTCTGTTTCTTAAGCTGGTGCTTCAAAACCAGAGCATTTCTATGCTCACTCACCTTCATTATTTGTCCCCATGTACTCCTCTGGAATTGCCAGCGTTTGAAAAAAAGCCCTGAAGGTGAATGACGACAGAGTTGGAGGTCTGGGGCTCACTGGTCGATCTCCATTTAATATGATTAAAATATTATCTTGGATACATGCTGTGTGTCACTGTCCTGTATTACCGCTTCTACTATGAATATAACAACTGACTGACGGATGACAAAGCAAATGACTGCAGGCTTTTGATAAACATAAAGAAGGTACTTGTTTATCCAAATATAACCACAGGCTGTAGTTTCACCGCCCTTTGAGAAACAGCCTCCTGCACCCCTTCAAGTCTCTTTGCCTGTGTGTGGAAGTCTCCCTGTTAGGGGCGGCGGGGAGGAACACCAGGTCTCCTCCTGCCCGTGCTGTCAGAGATGGGGTTCAGGGACCTTCCTTCCCTCCACGTTCTCTGGGGCAATATCACCGTGTTTTCTTGCTACGGAGAAGAAATTCAGATTGTTTCTTATATTTCAGAAGGTTGGAAACCCACAGAAAGCAGTCTGGCTGGCTTCCTACAGCATTACTTGGGCTGGACCACAGACGTTTGGGGCATTACCGGGCACAGCCACTGCAAGCAGTGGAGCAAGGTGCAGATGTGGCAGGCTGGTGTCACCACGTGTGACGTCATGCCTGGGAGCCTCCCGGGGAGGTGACTGTGCCAGCGAGTTGCCTGCAGCCTGCTCAGCATCACGCTGGCCAAGAAGTTCCCAGTTCTGGAGCAGGGTCAATGGGAGCTCAGCGCTTTCTGGGCCACACTCTGCTGCACACCGTGGACATGCCTCTTGTCTTGCCTTGCTCCACTGGCAACACGACGGTTCCAGCCTCCCAGAAATGCTACGTTGGTAGGTCTTTGCGAAAAACAGGTATTACAGCAGTGGGAGTATTAGAATAAATAAGAAGACAAGACAATTTCCAGACCTTGTTATGAGAAAGAAAAAGCCAGCAGGAAAAGGGGCAGCGAGGAACACGCTGCTGCTGCGAGTGGTAGGACAACATGACAACAGGACCTCTTCAGCACAGCACCTTTCCAAAAATAGGCTGGGATGGGGAAGACCAAGCTCTCCAGTTTCGCCCACCCATAATCGTCTCTTGCCTCGCAGTCCTGTGCAAGCAGAAGTGTGTGGCGTCCTCCCGTCTGTCCTCCCAAACCCACAGCCCCGCCAGACCCAGCTGCCTGTGGGATCTGTGATCAGCTGCAGATAGCGGAGCTCCACGCGGGAAGGAGCTCAGCAAGAAGGCTCCTTCCTTGTGCTGTGGCCTCTCTCATGAACTTCACGTGTTACACATCAGGTCTGATGTGTTAAGATGGGCCCACGTGTTCATTGCATGGCCCAGAACGGTACTGTCTCCTCGGGTGGAAAAGAAGACACCGGCATGGCAGGGAACCAGGAGATCAGGTCGGACAGCCGGCTCAGCGGTAGGCACAGCTGGCGCGTCTGCAGAAGGAGAAGCAGAGCAGCCACATCACTAGATTGAGGTTTGGATAATTTTACTTGCTTAAGCAGTTTTCAGCATTGGTAAGGAAATCAGACACAGTTCATTTACGGAGAAAAGGCATTTTATCCAACTATGTTGTTATGCAAACTAATCAATAAATGGTGTTTGAATGGTAACGTTTCTCACTTCCTAAACTGGTAGCATCCCTGCAGTCTGATGTTAGCAGAGCCATGTAAGTGATTTGCAGCCTTGTACTCAGCCCCAAACCCATCTGTCATCCTGTCTGTAATTTTCTTGCTCGGAAGATGAAACATCTTTTCAAAATTCATCACGGTTAGTGAAATGGAAATAGCTACGTTTCTATTCAGCCTCTTTTAATATTTTTCTTTGCTCCCCCCCCCCCCCCCCCCATTCTGAGAGCATAATAACCACTAGGAAAAGCTATTTCAACAAGCCTCTCTTGATTCGCCGGTGCTTGGTTAGGACAGACCTGTGCTATTCCTCTTGTGACCAGATGAGGAATATGATTTTACTGTGATTTTCTAAAAAACTGGGGTTTCAGTTCAGCACTTCATGCCTTACTCTGTAGACACTTAGATGGGAATGATTTCTACCTCACAGTTCTTTGTAATTGAGAAAAAAAGTATAAAATCACTCTGCTTATTCAAGAACAAAAATTACCTTCTATCTGCAGTGGAACATAGGATCCTTCCTTTGATCTCAGTCTTGGGAATGTTGCAAAATAATAGGATAATCCTACCCATATGCCCACATATTTGTTACTAGCCTGGGTGCGGCTCTGCATCTTCAGCAGGGCTTTACAGCTAGAAGTGGGCACTGATTTTGTTAGGTTGGGGGAGAAAAATATGCCTCCCCTCCTCCTACCTACCTGTCTTTACCTGCCATTTTCCAGCTAAGCGCTGCGAACACTCATGTGCTTGATTCTCCTTCTCTGAAAGCCCTCTCCCCACCATCCATCGCCTGGTCTCACACTCACGCCGTACCTCTGCCTCCCTCCTCAAGCAGCTGCCTCCTGCAAGCTCCATCTCTGCATTTCTTTCTCTCTGGTGCAGCCTTGGAAAATCTCAATGCCAAGTGTTTGTCAAGGTTGTTCAACCAGTCTGGAGCACGACTAAACACAGAACTTTATTGTGCCGTCCTCAAGGTCCTGCTTTTATTATTAGATTTTGCTCACTGTTTGGCTACAGTGTTTGAAATTGAAGTGTTAGCTCCACCCCAGCTCAGCTGTTACACAAACCAAGGGGAAATCTGCTGATCAAAACCTCCATGTACTTCAACCTGGCTAGGGTTTCAGCTGGCTGTCTCTTTGAAATACATCTTTCAGTACTGGATCCTTGCCTCACACACTGCTGGGAAGGTCAGTCCTTGGCAAAGGTCACTGGCAGCTTCCAACCCACCTCTTTTAGTGTGTTTCTTGCGTTTCTGAAATCATATTCTGACAATGCACAACATGACCTTTGGTCTTCAACCAGCATCCTGCAGCGAATCCTTGATCCAGAGCGTATCGCTGGATTTTAGTGAGGACACTGTGCACAGGGCAATCCCACAGCAGAGTAATATATAAACGCAAGCTTATATATTGAAGAACGCAAATTTTTTGAGGATGTCTTTCACAGTCTGCCACTGTAAATATACAGGAACACACCACAGCAGTAGACGAAGACGGATGCCCATCCATGCCTGCCAGTACTTCTGCCGCCTGCGTGCAGCGTACAGCCCACCTCCGCCACCTCTGAGCTTTCACTCCCGTCGTGCAGCGGGAGCCACACTGTGTGCCAGGGCGAGCCGGACAGATTTTGCTACGTTCCACTTAGCTCTGTAGCACAGACAGTTTGGAAAGATCTGGGTCAGGTTCAAAGGAGAAGCACTTTAGCTGGCAAAGCACTGGTTTTTTTCAGAAGGCACATCCTCTCTCGCCCCGTCCTCAGCAGAGCACAAGGACCTTGCAAAGGGCAAAGCTCCTTCTTGTCCTGCAGCACACGGACCCTGCAAAGGGCAAAGCTCCTTCTTGTCCTGCAGTCTGCCCTGCAAGGGCTCTGACCCAGAGCACTACAAAAAAACTGAAGAGAGTGAGAGGGGGATTCAGACACCAAGTGCTTTCTCCAGCACTACCAATACCTTACGGGTAGCCCTGGGCATGTTACTGTACCTCTCTGAGTCTTTTTTCCTGTTGGTAAAAATGAAGGTGGTGTTGCAAACTTCCTCACCAGCTCCTTTGACTGGTCAGTCATGCATCTGCCTTAGCTGAGTGTTGTCACCTTGAATGCTGTGTTTGCATACCTGGTTCCTACGGCTCCTCTCTACTGCTGGCCTGCCCTCCTTGGTCCTGTTTCCTTCATACCCAGCATAACCACAAGCATCTGCTACCCAGAGTCAGCAGCTTTCAGAGATTATGCAGCTTCGGCGACAGCGTTGCACTTAGGGATTGTGAAGAAAAAAAGATAGAGGCTGTGTTTACCACCCGAGCTGCTGCAATGCCCTCAGATGTTTGTAGGGAGAGCTGTGTATTGCACACTTTTGTACTCTGCCAGGCACAGAGATAAAGAGGGAAGAGAAAATTCTGAGAATAAAGGGTACAACATGAACTAAAACTTAGTTTGCCTGCTGTAGAAGATCTGCTACATCTTAACCTTATAATGCCACAAAGAAATAAATAATGAGCTTGGGGTGCTTTGTACAATGACGCTGAATTAGAACTGGGCACTTCAAAACAGTGCAGAAAAAAGTGGACCAAGACAGTGCTGCATGAGGCTGGTGCTCTGGGGGAGTAACAAACAAGTGAGGATATATGGATCGGGATCTGGAAAGCTGGAGAGGGACTGTTTACAAGGGCATGTAGTGATAGGATGAGGGGTAATGGCCTTAAGCTGAAGGGGGGTAGATTTAGATTAGATATAAGGAAGAAATTATTCGCTGTGAGGGTGGTGAGGCACTGGACCAGGTTGCCCAGAGGAGCTGTGGATGCCCCCTCCCTGGAAGTGTTCAAGGCCAGGCTGGATGGGGCTTTGGGCAACCTGGTCTAGTAGAGGGTGTCCCTGCCTGTGGCAGGGAACTAGATGACCTTTGAGGTCCCTTCCAACCCAAACCACTCTGTGATTCCATGATTTTGCAGGTCAAGGCCAGCTCTTATTCTGCAGATGAGGTCCAGCTCTTGCAAAGAAAGACAAGGGAGCTGAGAGAGTGCTGTGACACCTGGCTGACTCATCTATGCATGGAATGAGTCAAAGATAAAACACCTATTTATCCAGAAGGACAAACTATCTTCCCCCCCCAATGGAAATACAGGGTAATTCTCTAGGTAACACTGGAATTATCTGCAGAATCACTGGACTGAATGGGCTCAGCATCTTCCTCTGTGTAACCTGAGGGCTACAGCACTGAACAGGCCAGTCAGCAGCGTGAGAAAGGTAAGAGTTCCCCTGCCAAAAGATGACAATAGCAGGGAAAAGGAGATGTTCAGAATTCAGGTCCATGAGTAGCTAGTTCCACATACAAATATTTTCAGAAAAAGGCTTCTAGTTCCTAAGTTGTAGTCGTTTCTGAGCAGCCCAGATTATCACACTTTGCCTTTCATCTTTGCTTGCTTGCCAGGTCATATTAGTTGCTAAAAAGACTTTGCCTCTAAGGCTTTCTGTGCCCACTATGCTGCTGCCCAAAATGGCAATACTCTTGCCTGTTCCTGACATGTCAAAATGGATTTTTCTCCTATGGGATAGAAGTAATTTCTGAAAAATAGACATTAAAATACTCATATTGGCCAAACCAGACTGCAATCTTCTATTCCTACTTTTATCTACATTTTTACATATTGTATTTTTGTACGTAGCATCCATAGGCCCAGCCCCAAAATATCAAAAGGAGAAAGTAGTAGTTAAAGACAGCATTGTGACCATTACTGGCTCTTAACAGCAGCTTACATTTGATTTTCATGACGATCTCCTGAAGGATTGTTTCTAACAATTTATGTTTTAGTGTTCTGGCCAGCCAACCTTTGAAGTCCATCAGCTTTTAAAAGTTGGATTAAACAGTTTAGGCAAGACAAACATGAAGGTGATTCATATCACCTCATTTTAGCCATCTGAAAAAACATCCCATCAAAATAAAGACACCCCCCAAACCCTGCAATCTATTCTTCAGTGAAACAGTTTGCGAGATTGGACAAAATTTCACTAAAAAAGCCTTCACAGAATATCTGAAAATCATTTTATGAGCTGCTGAACCACAGTGTTTATCATCTTGTCTGTCTTGTATTTGTTTGCACTCTGCCGTAGATCTATATCAGAAATTTTGCTATCGGAGCGTCTGACAGACATCACATGGTTTACACTGGTGACATCCTGCCAGCTGTGTCATTGTGTTCCTCATCATGAACTGCAGATGTGTAACCGAGCAAGATGCATCTTTAACGCAGCAAGGATTACATTAACAGGCAACATAGATTCCATATACAGTACGCTATGTTAAAAAGAAACAATAAAAAAAAAGACGGGCTATTTCTGAAAACTGAGCTGGCTCTTCCTTTGCAGAAATGTTGGAACTGTGTCAAATATTCCAGCCAGATACGTGCAGGCTGATACTCCTGTGCTCCTCAGTGTGCACCTACCTCTACAAGCTGCAGACTGAGCATTTAATTTTTTTCATTCTCACTTACTGATGCCCCAGACTTAATTCTTGCACACGTGCAGAATAAGAAACAACAGCATTGGTTTTGGCAGTTTTGTCCTGACAAGCAAACTGCTGGGGAGAAAACAAAATTCCATCATTTTCATAGCTGCTCTGTAACGACATCAGGTGTCAGCCCGGCAGGCCCCGGGGCAGAGCAGAGGGGTTTAGCGAACTACTGCTGACCAAGCACGCAGGAAGCTGTCAGCGGCCCAGCCACTGCAACGTGGAACTCGGCGCAGATTAATTTGTCCTGCTGAGAAGCGTACATTATATATCACATGCCAAGACCTGGCGAAAATGAATGACTCTGAATGCCTTCGCACTTCGGAAGTCCACGGTCACATCTCAGCAATATTCAGACTCAGGGTGGAGCTTCAGGATGGATTATTACTTTCTTGATCTCCTCTCCAGTGTGCCCCTTTGGGACTGCTGGTCAGAGATGTTGCAACAGGAACTTTAATTTGAGATGCACTACAGAAATGTCAGATCAAGCAGCACCTCCCCTGCCAGAAGATATTCTTCTTCCCCATTGCCTGTGGGAATAGTTTCAAGCCCGGTAACTTGCTGTTGTTGGCAGTGTTGATAGACCAAGAAAATAATGTTCGAAAGCATGAGGTACCCTCTGACTCATGAACCTTCCCATCAAGTGGACCTGCAGTAGTGGTGCAGAACGCAGCAGCCTGCAGATAAATGGAGACGCTGAGTTTCCAGTGCTGTCAGCCTGGCACCATTTCTGAGCTCTAAATTCCCCTGAAAATGTAAATGGGGGTGGTGAGGAGGAGAGCTAGATGCAAAACTGGTATCTTTGCTTCCCATCAAGATGCTAAAATTAAATCCTTTTTAGTAAGAACTTTCATTCAAGAGTAATTTCAACTATGAGAGACAAGTACATTGTTACTAACAGAATAATTTATGTATTTTTTTTTTATCAGGAGAGACAATAAACTGGCAAATAAATTCTAGGATAATATAAATCCATTTAATTAAAATATAGCATTCCATATAAGGTTTGTTTTTTGTTTGGGTTTTTTTTTTTTCCTTGTGCTTGCAGCCAAAGGTCTGGCAAGTTATAAATAAACAGATCAAGGTATTGCAAACATTTTTTCTCCCCTTCAAGAGTGTATATAGAAACAACAGTCTAAAAGGGAACAGGGACAAAATGATCTATGCAGTTGCTTCAAGGACTGCCTGCTCAAAGTTGGAATTATGGGATTGTTATGCATCATCTGACCTTGGTCATTGAATGAATGAAATGAAGCAAAAAGGCAAGATACAGTTTTCTTGCTTAAAATAATTAATAATTTATAGCAACAGCATGCAATGTATGATAGTATAGTAGCACAAGAAGGGGCATGTGATGCCTGCACATGGTGCAAGGAGATGGGCTCTGAACTGGTTGCCCTCATTCTGCTGGTGCTTCCACTGAGTCTGAGCCCTGTCTGGATAAGGGCTGCAGAACCAGGCTGGCGTCTGCTTTGGAGCCCTTGGCTGAGATGAAGCGATTCACTTTCCTACTTCTCCGTGCCAGAGGGGGTTTTTCCCAATGTTCACACAGGATCAGACCTTTACTAGGCCTACTGAGAAACCTCAACCATTACAATCTACATGAGGAAAAGGTGGAAGAAAGGAAACTTCATTATTTTCATTATAGAGAGAAGGAACAGAAGCCCAGAAGATGCAGAGCATGCAGAATTAAATCTCAACCTGTTAAGTCCCAGCCCATTGCTGAAATATCTGCCCAGTCTTTCTCTCTGTAAAAGCTCTGCTACTCTCAACTTTAGGACCTCACAGCTAAACTCTGCCAAAACCTTTGTGGGGCATCTCTGTGTGTGAACATGTGTGCACCATGGAGCAGAGAGAAGAGGAAGGGAGAAAAAAAAAAGAGTATGAGGCAGAGCGGGAATCCAGAATAAAACACTGATACCTGTCACTGTACAGAATTACAGGATCAGCACTGTGCATTTCCTTTTTTTCTTGTGATAAGGCAATCAAAGGAGGAGATATAAACCAGTGCTGTTGAGCACTGGGCTCAAGGAGCTTGTTTTTTTGTAGACTCATTGTAACTGCGAGCTCACTGAAGGCCATCTCAAAACCGGGCCATTGCTATGCTCTCTCTTCTCCTCTCTTCTGGAGTGTTTTGTTACCTGATAAGAAAAAGGTGACTCTTTCTGTGGCCTTTCTTATGGGCCCGTGTGTCTGGTTTACAGAGCTGGCAAAAACGGTGTTACTTCTCTGTTCTCCACTTCTTCCTCGACTTAGCTACAATCTACGAGCGGCTTACAACGTAGAGTGGGAGGAATGGCACAGGCAAGAGACAGACTGGTAGGCAGGCAGACAAAAAGCGTGAGCTCATAATTGCGATTTCCTTCAGAGAAGCAGCTAAGATTTTCTGGATTATTTCCCTAACATTTGAGATCTTGCAAATGAAGATTTAAAATAATTCACATGAATATCGCATATAATGAATGGCACAGCATACTTTCACATAGCTCATTTCTTCTCTCCTTGGCATCTGTCACCTGAAAATAGTGGTTCTAAACAGCACTAAGGATGAAAAACCTTACCTGGACAAGTTGCTTGACTGCTAAAAATCCTGTCTACCTGCACACCATCTCTATGAAAAGTTCAGCGTGATCTGAAACTCAGATGAATCAGGGAAAAACACACTTTTCCTTCCTTCCTTCCTTCCTTCCTTCCTTCCTTCCTTCCTTCCTTCCTTCCTTCCTTCCTTCCTTCCATCTTTCTTTCTGACTAATACATTAGAAACTATGAAGGTGAATGGAATTAAAGGCAAAAATCTTTATCGCTTAGGGTTATTTGTTGCTTCTCTAGAAAATTATTACTAAACCAACTCAGCTTGCTAACGTTTTCTCTCAAAAGGAAGGATCACTTGTACAGGCCACTTGCAATGTGGATCCCAGCACTGGAAGTGCTTTCCCACATGGATAGGCAGCTGTAGAAAAACGAACACAAACAAAACCTGGAAGTCCAAGAAATTTCCCTGTACTTATCATTCAGAAAACATTGTCGTGGCCAATCATGCAATAGAGCTTTATTCAATTGCATTGACTGAGAATAAAAGAGAATTGAAGAAACATGCGAGAATAGCAAAAGCAGCGTCCTGTGAGAGTTAACAGGAAGGACCTGCTCAGTGTGATGATATCCTGACTTTAAAGACTAAGCACCCATATTATTTCAGCTGCTCCAGATTTTTTTCTTATATAGCTCTATTGCAAATCCTTATTCTTATTTTTTTTTTTTAGCTCTCCTAAGCTGCCATGAGTTCAACAGTATTCTTAGAAGGATTCTGACTCCTCTATCCTTCCCACGAAAGGATGCTCCTCTGAGCAGAAGTAGGTATCATGTTTCCTTCCTACCATCCTTGTTCCTGTCATCGGCTGTTTAATTCAAATCCGAGTTATTTAAGGGATTTAAGAGCTTGGCTTTCTAAACCCTGCTTAAGTCAAATTAAATTAAAACCACATTCTGAATACTATCTAAATTCAAAATGAGGGCAACTCATCTTCTCCTGCTCGCAAAAAGCAAATTATGTTTTTGCCTTGAGCTCAATCCTTTCACTGTCTCCCTGATGTGCCTGGGAGGGGATTCACTCCGGACTGACCCTCAGACTTCTCTGTGGCTTTGGACTGAGAAATTTTTCAGGCCACAAACACCCTTTCCCAAAGAGCTGTGTTGCTCTGGGGAGCAGGGGGAGAGTTTTGGAATGTGAGCATCCCCCGCTGAGCATGTCTGCTGCTGAGTCGGGAATGCAAATAAAACATTTCCACCCTGAGGATCCCTCCTGCATCAGGAAAAATAAACACCTTGAGCGGCTCCCCTCTCTAGGAGTACCTGCTGCGGCAAAGCTTAGTGGCTCAAGGAACTCCATAAACAATGTGTTTCTGTCCAAGGAGCATTGGACCTAGTTTACCTTTGCTCATCAGCAGATTAATGATGAGTTTTTTAGGGCCTCTGATCAGTAGCTGATTGTAATCTCTAAGAAACCTGATTTTAAGCTACTAGAGACAGGATATGTACTTCACCTTATCACAATGTTTCGACTAGTTGTAATTCCACCAAAACTCTAAGCCGCAGAGCTCTCTTAGAGGGGCTATAATTGCATGGAAAGGAAACTATTAATGCTAACAGTCTGGGGGCAGGTGTAAAAAGCAGGAAATTATTTTGAAAAAGACCCACGTTTATTTGATCAGCTCTAGTTCTACTGCATTCAGATAACACCTGCCTCCAAGTCACTGCACAAATATTAATTTTCCCCTAATCTTTGAATAGAAAATGGGAGACATCTTACCCAACAAGAATGGATAACTGTTGGACAGACTTCTGTCCCTTGTTTAGAGCCTTCCCCAAGTTTTTATGGGATTGTTGTCCTAGCTTCTCACATTTTTGTTAATGCTATTATTGCTATTGGAACAGGTTGCCCAGAGAGGTGGTAGATGCCCCATCCCTGGAAACATTCAAGGTCAGGTTGGATGGGGCTCTGCAACCTGATCTAGCTGAAGATGTCCCTGCTCATTACAGGAGGGTTGGACTAGATGACCTTTAAAGGTCCCCTCCAACCCAAACCATTCTATGCTTCTAGGGAAAAAGAAACAACAGCAGCATTAGTAATAGTAAAAATAATTATCATAAATAAAAATGATGATGATGTCTGACACCTGTCAGTCCAGAAAACTAGATTTTGTTTTTCTCTTTTTAGTTTCGCTCATTTTCTATTCTGACTTTTCTTCTATTTTTTCCTCTTTCATGAATCTACTATCCTATTCGCTTTCCTTTCCTAGCGCTTTCTTGCCTCATTCCCCTTTGGCCTTGTAACTCACACACTGGCAATTTGGTTGCTGATCCTGATCTTTGCTTTTCACACCAGAAGGAACCACTCTTCGGTTCCTCTGGAACCTACCAGGGACCACTGCTCATGTCACATGCAAAGATGAGTAAAAACTTTGATGATAACAAAGCCTGAATTAATATCTTCTTGGATATGTTGGCTTAGAGAGTACATTATCTTCCAGCAGACTTTCCCAGCTAGATAATGTGTACATTTCAATATAACCATTAATCACATATAATTTTTTGTTGCGCAGAACCATTGCCCTGTTGAATATGCAGAAAGAACACTGACTTAGGCAGGAGTATGGAAAAAGAAAAGGAAAAAATTCTTTAACTATGCTAAAATGCTATAAAGCATTTCAATGCACACAGGAGTACTACATATTGTTCTTAGGTTTACTAGAGCTTGGTGGGACTTTGGGAAGAAGGTGTTGAACCAGATGGCAAAGATAAATTTTACAGTATCTTGAAAAGAAGAATCTGTTGCTTTGAGAATAAAATAGACTTAATTCATATTTGGTTGAACTGATAGTTTCTGAAGGGTAACCTCTCAAGTTTCCTTCTCATCTGGCTGTGACTCTTACAAAATGCATGAAACACTCATGAGAAAAATATGACAAAAGCCGATACCACTTCCCTGTTGTTTTGTCAAGGTTTGGGGTTATTGTTTTTATCTGCTATTCTTTTTTAGCTCCCATTGCAGAAGAACAAGAAATGCTTTTCTTATCCCATTATTTTTTAAATTTTCATGAAGATGGGATCTTCCTATTTTCATTGTGTGAGGCCAGTGAAGGCAAAATTGGTCTCAAAGCTGGGTCAGCCTAGACTGCAGTCTGTGCTAGGTGTGCCTCAATCTCCTCTCCTTTGCTTTGTGTGCATTACGAGGCAGAAGGAGGATCTGTTCATCTAATACACTCAAGGCAAAGCCTCCTCATGAATTTTAGCTATAGGAAAGCCATGTTAGATTGAAAAGGACTTCCTCAACAGAAATAAATGAAATATGTATATTTCTAATAAAACCAAAGATTTTTGAGAATTCACATTTTCCAGTGAACAGCTGTTTCTTTGGAAAATTCCTGACCAGTCACAGTATATGGAAAGACAAGGTCATCATGACTTGGTGTTGTCATCTCCTGTTCCTTGGAGGATTAATATGGATCAGTAATAACTGCAGCAGCCAGAGCAATTAATAATTGAAAAGGTGCTAATGAGCTCATTGATGAAGTCAGCAGAGTCAGAAATTTCATACCCGTAATATTTTTGTCTCTTTTTGATCCTTTTTACACCATGCATTGAGCAAAACTCTGAGATTTTCTGCTTGTAAAGGCCTGATCATCCTTTAATAAATGGAATTATGTTTGATGATACTGTGACTGCAAGTAGGTGTCTGGCCATTAAAAGCCTGCCTGAGTTTCCGCAGTTTTTCTGTGCTTCTCCTTTGAAGTTCTGTGAAGTTTATTACACGTAGGGAGCTGGGAGCATCTATATTCTTACAGATGCTTACATTACTTTATCCATGAACCATGCAAGTCATCAAAGAGGAGTGACTATATGTTCCCTGTACGTGGCTTTCTTCTTCCTTCAGCAATCCTACCTGGTTAGCCCCTTCACTATGCTTGCATGCCCTCTAATAAGATCCACCACGAGCAGTTAAAAATCTTACTCTCTAGGTTCATCTGCTGACTTCATCTTTGACGTAAAGTCAGCTTGAGACATAATCCAGGGAATCCTTGCTAGATGCTAAGGCTGATGCTCCTTGTGGTCTTCCTCTGCTGAGGAGTGTGGGCTGGATGTTGTCTTAATGAAATGACTGTGCTGCACAAGGGAGCTCCTACCTCTAGACTGAATCTGCAGGGAACAGAAAAACCTGCACTGAGAGGGGTCTGTTGCTGGATAAGTGCAGGATAAGGAATGATAGAGCAAGAACAAGTAGGTAGTCTCATTTTCCCAGCTGCCTCATCCTTTCCCTTTAGAAAACCCTCCAACATTACATTCTTCCTACCCAAAATGTCTTTGGGGCTTTACTGAAGATACCTTAAATTAGAGTTTGCCTTAGATACCTTAAATTAGAGTTTGCCTTGTTTATTTGTCACCACTGTACATTTCATTTATCGCACCTGCAAAATGCCACCTCTTCTTGACAGGGATTATTCGGAATGCAAAGTACAGATTAAATGCAAGGTCTAGTGTCCTGAAAAGTGTTCTTAAAGCATGCCATAATCATGAAGTTAAGAAAGGGACACACAGCCTGCAAACTTCAAATTTTCCCCTAAAATTTCACAGTGGCCCTTAGTAGCCACCTGTCTAGCTGAGGAACTTCTGAAGCACAGCAGGCTCCTGTGGAAAGGAGGAGGGAACAGAAAGAGAAGCAGTGTCAAGCTGCAGTTTGCAGGGCTGCAAGCAGAAATTTCTGTTTACAACAGGAAGAAACCAATTTGTCAAGATAAGAAATAGTACAGAACTATACATAATGTCTCTTGGTAGACAAGAACATTGGTGCAGAGTAAGTGCTATCTCCTACCCATGGAGGCAAATGCATCAAAACAGCCAGTGTGGGAGAAAAGTGGGAAGGACCGTAAGCGTGTGGTTGATGGGATACCATCACTGAGTAAGGTGCAGTGCATTCCTGCTCCAGATGACCCACTTAGTGGTCATATACTCCCAGCAAACCTGACTAATTCAGACAACATAGATAAAATACACACACTCACACTAAAGAAGAAAAGAAGTTCAGTTATACTGTTCCAGGGCAGTAATCCCATTAACCACAGGCTGCATACAGATGTGCCACTGGCAGAGAAGCTGCACGCTAACAGGATGAAAAATCAAAGCAGGGAGCAATTCTAGGTATCACTGAGAGACGCTGAGCTGTTCAGTTCAGGATCTCTGCAGGAATGCTTCTAAGGACCACAGCAAAGATGCGTAACTCTGTCCTTTGCTGATGCATGCTCTGCCTGCTGCTTGCCCTGACCTCTGATGAAGCAGATGTAAAGCTCCCTTTTAAAATTATTGGGCTCTTAAACCTGTGCCACATGTGTGTACCTGTGCCAGTGGGAGCACACTGCCTAAGTGGGAGAGTGCAACCCTGAGCTCCCAAACCCACGGAGGAGCCTTAATCCTGAGGGATTTTTAATCCTTTTCCATGGCTACGCAGGACTTTCACTACCTGCTTTTTCCACAGATTCCCTGGAGCGTACAGACACCTATCCCAACACTTCAGCCAGTCTTGACCGTATCCCTCCAAGTCCAAAGCAACAAGTGAACAGCATTTTACAGTCTATGAGCCAGCTTCATTATTTTTCTTACTGAGTAATGCATGAAGATTAGCCCCACAATCACCTATCACTGCCTCTGCTTCAAAATCTTTTCTAGAACACTCTGAAAGAAAAAAAAAAAAAGATACACAGTGATAAGTAAGCTACTGAGAGTAAAGAACACATTTATACACACAGACAATGCAAGCAGTTAATTAGCTGCAGCCAGTGAATTAAAATTCAGGAGACCATAAACATTTTTATTTCCTGAGAAGCCAGTCTCCCATCTTAGTTATGTCTAAGGTGCCTTTTATTAAGGTACCAAAGTTCAAACAGAAAATAGTTGTTGCTTTAATGATTTGTGAAACTTTACATCTTTCCTTACAGAACCCTCAGGTCCCCGCAGATGCACATCCTTGTACCTGCCTTCCCAGCCACCACCCAGCAGATGTGTTCAGTTCACTGCTAGGAATATAAAAACCAAACATGGGTAACACTAGTGAGGTAGTCTGACCTTGAATAGCAATTAACAGTCACAGTTACTGATTACAGGAACCGTATTTGGAGCCAGGTACAGAGACTGCCCTGGGCTGCGGTACAGCACCAAGGCAAACCACGCCGGAGCGAGACTTGAGCCGACTTCAGCCACCAACGCCACGCAGCCAGCGACACGCCGGAGCGGAGAGCAAGGCAAGGGACAACACGTCAGTATTGCCCGTCTTGGCCCTGGACAAGGAGCCAGCAGGGCTGGGGTCAGACTGGTTATTTAGGAGCAGGAGCGTGAGGAGAAGGAACAGAAGCGCGGCTGGTATACTCAGCATCTAATGAGATCCTATGGGACTGAAAAGCATCCAGGTGGCTGGTTACCACCCTCTGCCTCGTGGGATTTGGGAGGAAGAGCTGTAGACTTAGATATTTTTGGAGTAAGCAATAGCAGACTCAATTTAATGAAGCAGGGTTCCTCCAGTTCATTGAATGTCAAGAGCATATATTTGCAAAGCAGTATTTCATCAACTCATATTTTACCATTTAAAAACACCTAGAGCTTGGAGCATGCTAGACGTTCATAAATATTTGGAGCAGTGCTCATCTATGAATTTATATCCCATTTACAAATTACTTAATTATTGTATCACTATTCCTCTAATACAAGTAATTCCACTTTAATGTTATAAACTGTTCTTCAACGTGTAAAATATTCTAAATACCATGATATTCTAATGCAGATATGAATGTCTAAATATCTAATAGGGAATAATGTAAAAAAACAACCCCAAAACCTTTACTGTTAGACCACATAATAAAATGTAGTAGTTTATAGTAGTAAATGTTCATATTAGTATTTTACAATACCTAATATATTGATACCTGAAATACCACTTCTTGGATAGCTACAAATAATTGTAAAATAGTATATTAGCCTAAATGTAACACTGATTAGGTAGAGAAATCACAAGAGCTCCAAGGTACAATTTACTTCATAGACAGACAAACCTTCTCTAGAACTTTATGAATTCTGGAAGACTTGTCATAAAATTTATTTATATGATCCTGAATTTACCTAAGACATCTCACTTTTACAGAACAAATTTCATTATGCCTGTCCCTTCCTAAATTGAAGGTAGGAATCATTTTAACTACATCTGTATTGCCAGTGATGGCTGGTGCTTAGAAATTATTTATGTTTAAATCGTATTATTTTTCACTGTCCATTAGCAGAGAATTCATGACTGACTGATCAGCTACTAAGAAGTAATCAGAGAATCGGCACTTGGGCCTTTGACACAAGGGGAAAGTTTCTTTCAAAATACCCTCAGGGAATTTGCAGAAAGCCACTTTTCACCACGTCTGATTTCCTTATTATTTTATCCACTATTAATTATTCCTCTGGAGGTAGAAAAAAAACTATTCCAAAGTGATGTTTTTCAAGAAGCTGTTAATGTAACACATGAACATTTGGATTAACAACTCTGCTTTCTGTCTTTTCTCTCTGTGATCCGCTGGATCAGACTACCTCTTCACCTACGGGGCATCTTGTTTGGATGAACCCCCCATGCTTAAACACTGCTTTATAACCAGGTATTTCTATCTCACTGCAGATTTGCTCATTCAAGGGACACATACTCACTATAGCAGCTCTACGCTATCATCTAGACCTTTCAAGAAGCTTGACCATCTTTCTTGTCCTTCTGGCATTTGCAATAATAGTGAGAACTGTGGCTTCCTGGCACAGCAAATTCATGAGAAAAAGGTATCCTGAGGACAAGGACTACATCTGCCTCAAAAGAGCAGAGCTGCGCTAATGGAAAGGAGCAACACATCTGATAAGATTTGCACATCTGCCCACGCCTGGAATTTTGCAGCCACCATCAAGTCCCAGAAAGTAATTCCAGAGCATCTGAGGAAGAAGGGACCCAGGAGCCCATTGAGGGCAGCCAGGCAACCTGGGGAGGAGATGTCATCCTTCCAGCCCCAAATGAAGCCGCACAACCAGACCCTATGTATACTCTCTGCATTTCAGACCCAGACACCACGGTGGAAAACAGAAAGGAAAAACAGCACTAAACATGCAAAATAAATATACTGGACAATTCATGTTCCAGGCGCTCTGGGGCACCACCAGCTTTGGCAGACACAAGCTGCCCAGACCACTTCTGCTGTTTGGCTTCCTTTTCTTAACTTTAGGTGTCCAAAATAGCGCTAGAGAATTTAGGCTGATTCAGTAAATGCACACACATTTGTGCTCATCCTCTAGGCCTTGTATTGTCAGTAGACAGAGGCATTTCTAGGGCACAAGTCATCCCACCTTCAAGCAGACAATTAAAATAGTCCAGGTGAATTACACTGTACAAGAGCTTCTCTTTATTCACTCTTAAGGCAACCCAGGAAAGTTGAGATATTGCAGCCAAGAACATCTGAAGTTAGGTGGAATTAATTCCACTCCTTATTTTTAAAGGCTTTGGTTACTTCACATAGCAAATCCCACAGCTCTCATCAAACTTCCTCTCCTTTGCTCTTCTCCCATCCTTTGCAACTTCCCTTTTTTTTTTTTTAATTTTTTTGCCTAGTTTCTGTCCTTCATCCTTTTTCAGCTAATGTAGCAATACCATGAAGTTCTTAGGAATGGCAGGTCTGCTTTTTGCAGTGGGAGACAGAGAAAGATGAAAAGTAAAAGCATCAAAACAAAGCAACAAAACAAAATGACAAGCAAAAACTCCAAAGCAGTTTTATCAGTACCCTCAGCTTTTAAATACTGTTATGTTTCATAAGAAAACTGCCTAAATTAGGCTGCAGATATGATTTGAAATGCACAGAGACGATAAGACTAAATGATGCAGAAGCAGTCTGCTCTTCTGCAGAGCAGTAAAATCTATATTTATAACCAAGACCCAGCGTGGCTTTGTAGAAAGAGACCTGATAAACTGCAGAGAATATAGCCAACTTTCAGTTCCCCAGGTATGAGGTTTTATTTCCCCATGTAAATTTGCCATGCAAATCATGGAGAACAATTTTGATCTGCCTTCTACATCAACATTTTGGAATTAATCAGACAGACATGTGAGAGCTGTGTATGTCAGACATGCTGTGCTATTGTTCCAATGGTTTTAAATTAATAGTATTACTTTGCATTTTTTCATTATGAAAAACTTAGCTGCATTTTTTTTTCACAGCTTTTCAGTCTCACATCCCTGAACATCAAATGTCAACAAGGCTTTTATGTTAATATCACAGAATCACAGAATAGTTGAGGCTGGAAGGCACTTCTGGAGGTCATCTAGTCCAAAGCAGGAACAGCTAGAGCAGGTTGCTGTGGGCTGTATCCAATTGGGGTGTGAATATCTCCAAGGATGGAGAACCTACAATCCCTCTGGGAAACCTCTGCCAGTGTTTGATCACCCTCAGAGTGAAGAAGTTTTTCCATATGTTTAAATGGAATTTTGCATTTTTCACTTTGTGCCCATTGCCTCTTTCACTCTGCACCATTGAGAAGAGTCTGGCTCTGTCATCTTTGCGGGCCTCCCAGCAGGTGTTCATGAACATTGATAAGATCCCCTTGAACCTTCTCCTCTCAAGACTAAACAGTCCCAGCTCTCAGCCTGTCCCCATACCAGAGATGTCCCAGTCTCTAATCATCTTCACAGCTCTTTTCCAGACCCAATATGTATGTCCATATCTCTCCTTTACTGGGGAGCCCAGGACTAGACTCAGCACTCCAGATACGTCTCACCAGGGTGGCGNCTGGCCCCAGTGTTGACCCCAGGGGTACCCCACCAGTGACTGGCCTCCAGCTGGACTTTGTGCTGCTGATCACTACCCTCTGGGCCCAANGATGCAACCCAGGAGGCTGTTGGTCTTCTTCATGGCAAGGGCACATTGCTGGCTCGTATTCCACTTGGGATCCACTGGGATCCCCAGGTCCTTTTCTGCAAAGCTGCTTTCCAGCCTATCATTCCCCAGCTTGTCCTGGTGTCTGGGGTTGTTCCTCCTCAGAGGTAGGAGTTTACATCTCCTTTTGCTGAGTTTCATAAGTTTCCTTAAAGCTCATTTCTCCAGCCTCTGGAGGTCTCTCTGAATAGCAGCATCTGGTGTATCAGCCAGACCTCCCAGTTTTGTATCAAGTTTTGCAAACTTGCTGAGGGTGCATGCTGTCCTACTATCCAGGTCATTAATGAAGATGTTAAACAATACTGGCCCCAGTGTTGACCCCAGGGGTACCCCACCAGTGACTGGCCTCCAGCTGGACTTTGTGCTGCTGATCACTACCCTCTGGGCCCAACCACACAGCCAGTTTTAGTCCATCTCACTTCCCACTTATTTAGTCATCAGCTTGTCTATGAGGATGTTATGGGAGACAGTGTTGAAACCATGCTTTCAACATAAGTAAAAATAAACATCCACTGCTTTCCCATCATCCTCCAAGCCAGTCATTTCATCGTAGAAGGCTACTGGAAGGTGAGATACAATCTCCCCTTTTAAATCCATGCTGAACACTTCCAATCACCTTCTTGTCTTCCATGTGTTTGGAAGTGGTTCCCAAGATGATTTGCTCCATTACCTTCCTGGGGATCAAGGTGAGGCTGACCAGCCTATAGGTTCCTGCATCATCCTTCTCGCCCTTCCTGAAAACAAGAGTGACATTTGCTTTCTTCCAGTCCTCAGTAACCTCTCCTGATTACTCAAAGATAATTGAGATTGGCCTTGCAATATTAGCTGCTCCCTCAGCACCCATGGCTACATCCTGTCAGGTCCCATGGACTTCTGTGTGTCCAGTTGATTTAAATGTTCCCTAACTNATGTTATGGGAGACAGTGTTGAAACCATGCTTTCAACATAAGTAAAAATAAACATCCACTGCTTTCCCATCATCCTCCAAGCCAGTCATTTCATCATAGAAGGCTACTGGAAGGTGAGATACAATCTCCCCTTTTAAATCCATGCTGAACACTTCCAATCACCTTCTTGTCTTCCATGTGTTTGGAAGTGGTTCCCAAGATGATTTGCTCCATTACCTTCCTGGGGATCAAGGTGAGGCTGACCAGCCTATAGGTCCCTGCATCATCCTTCTCGCCCTTCCTGAAAACAAGAGTGACATTTGCTTTCTTCCAGTCCTCAGTAACCTCTCCTGATTACTCAAAGATAATTGAGACTGGCCTTGCAATATTAGCTGCTCCTTCAGCACCCATGGCTACATCCTGTCAGGTCCCATGGACTTCTGTGTGTCCAGTTGATTTAAATGTTCCCTAACTTCATCCTCCTCCACCAAGGGTAAGTCTTCCTTGCTCCAAACTTTCTGTCTGTTTTCAGGGACCTGGAATTCCTGAAGGCAAATCTTATCTGTGAAAATTGAGCCAAAAAAGGAATTGACTATCTTAGCCATTTCTGTGTCATCTGTTACAGTTTCCTGGTCCCATTCAGCACTGGGTCCTTCCTGCTGAGATACTTGTAGAAGCCCTTCTGATGGTCCTTCATGTCCCTTACCAGATGCAACTCCTGGTGGGCTTTGGCTTTTCTAATGCTATTCCTGCATGCTCAGACTTCATCTCTATATTCCTCACAGGTCACCTGCCCCTACTGCCACCTTTTGTTATACTTCCTCTTTATGTCAGAGTTTTGTCAGGAGCTCCTTGTCTTGACTTCTTGCAAATCAAGACAGACTCCTCTTGAGCTTTGAGGAGACAGTCCTTGAAAAATCAGCAGACTTGCCTGGACTCCTCTTCTCTGCAGATCCATCTGTTATAGGATTCCTCTAAGTACGTCTCTGAGCAGGCCAAAGTCTGTTGTCTGTTGCCCTGCAGTTCATGGTCCTGATTCCTGATTTTGCCTTGCTCTATCCTCTCAGTATCCCGAACCCCACCATCTTACAGTCACTGCAGCCAAGGTTGTTCCCAAAGGTTGCTTCATGCCCCTGACCAGTTCTTCCTTGTTTGTAAGTATGAGGTCCAGCAGAGTGCCTCCCATCATTGGCTCCTTGATCATCTGTGTCTGGAAGTAACCATCAATGCACTCCAGAAACCTTCTGGACTGCTTGTGCCTTGCTGTGCTGTCCCTCCAGCAGATACTGGGATGGTTGAAGTCTCCTGTGAGGACCAGGGCCTGTGAACATGAGGTTTCTTCCAGTTGTTTGAAGAAGGTACCTTATCTACTCCTCCTTAATCAAGTGGTCTACAGAAAACACCCACAATGTTGCCCTTGTTGATCTGTCCTCACGTCCTAACTGGTAAACTCCCACCCGGCTTATCATCCATCTCTAGGGAGACACCTACATATCCCGGCTGCTCTCATGTAAAGGGCAATTCCCTCTCCTCCCTGTCCTTGAAGGACACCCAATGCACCTGGATCCCTCCATGGTGGCACTCCAGCCATGTGAGATATCCTACTATGTCTCTGCACCCCAATGAGACTGTAGCAATGGCGCCTGGAGCTTGAATTCCTCCCGTTGGCTCCCCATGCTGCATGTGTTAGTGTACAGGTATTTCAGAGAGGCACCCAGCTGTGCTGATTTCCCAGGAAAAGTGTGAGAGTTTTCCTCATGATATTGTCCCTTGGCACTTCCTCATTTGAGTGTGTATGCCTGAGGTCCTCTCCAGTCCTGCACTGATGGTTTCTAGGTCTCTCTTGTCCACCCTGCATCTTTTGCTTGCCAACCCAGTCCACCACTTCCTGACTTAACTGTAAGTTGTCATTTCCCTCCCCCATTGCTCCCAGTTTCATTCTCTCTTTACCAGGTTGGTCAGCCATTGGCAAAGATGTTTTTGCCCTGCTTAGTTGGGGTGGGATCCCATCTCTTCCCAGCACTCTTCAATCCTCACAAAGGACCCATAGTCATAAAAAACAAATCCCAGCTGCACAACCAGGTGTTGATCCAAAGGATCCAAAGGATATATCCACTCCCTGTCAAGCCCTTCCCCCTCTCCAACAAGATCAAGAACAAAACCATTTGGGCTCCCATGCCCTCACCCAGAGTCATGTAGTCATGCTCAATACACTCCAGGTCTCCTCTGGTAGCAGCATTGGTGTCCACCTGGAAGAACAGCAGGGGTTAACAATCTGGGGGCTGGACAAGCCACATCGGTCTCTCCATGGTATCCCAGAGCTGAGCCCCCAGCAAGCAGCAAACCTTCCTAGACAGCAGTTCAGGTCAGTAGATGGGGGCCTTCATGTCCAAGGATTGCAGCAACATTAATATCCATCATGATCTTCTGATCAAAAGTTTACTGTGGTTACTGCAGTAAACAGGATTTGAGCATCTTTGAATCCCATCAGTACAAACTCTTCCAGCCGCCCTCTGTGACAGAACAGAACAGTTCCTGGCAGANTAGCTGCTCCTTCAGCACCCATGGCTACATCCTGTCAGGTCCCATGGACTTCTGTGTGTCCAGTTGATTTAAATGTTCCCTAACTTCATCCTCCTCCACCAAGGGTAAGTCTTCCTTGCTCCAAACTTTCTGTCTGTTTTCAGGGACCTGGAATTCCTGAAGGCAAATCTTATCTGTGAAAATTGAGCCAAAAAAGGAATTGACTATCTTAGCCATTTCTGTGTCATCTGTTACAGTTTCCTGGTCCCATTCAGCACTGGGTCCTTCCTGCTGAGATACTTGTAGAAGCCCTTCTGATGGTCCTTCATGTCCCTTACCAGATGCAACTCCTGGTGGGCTTTGGCTTTTCTAATGCTATTCCTGCATGCTCAGACTTCATCTCTATATTCCTCACAGGTCACCTGCCCCTACTGCCACCTTTTGTTATACTTCCTCTTTATGTCAGAGTTTTGTCAGGAGCTCCTTGTCTTGACTTCTTGCAAATCAAGACAGACTCCTCTTGAGCTTTGAGGAGACAGTCCTTGAAAAATCAGCAGACTTGCCTGGACTCCTCTTCTCTGCAGATCCATCTGTTATAGGATTCCTCTAAGTACGTCTCTGAGCAGGCCAAAGTCTGTTGTCTGTTGCCCTGCAGTTCATGGTCCTGATTCCTGATTTTGCCTTGCTCTATCCTCTCAGTATCCCGAACCCCACCATCTTACAGTCACTGCAGCCAAGGTTGTTCCCAAAGGTTGCTTCATGCCCCTGACCAGTTCTTCCTTGTTTGTAAGTATGAGGTCCAGCAGAGTGCCTCCCATCATTGGCTCCTTGATCATCTGTGTCTGGAAGTAACCATCAATACACTCCAGAAACCTTCTGGACTGCTTGTGCCTTGCTGTGCTGTCCCTCCAGCAGATACTGGGATGGTTGAAGTCTCCTGTGAGGACCAGGGCCTGTGAACATGAGGTTTCTTCCAGTTGTTTGAAGAAGGTACCTTATCTACTCCTCCTTAATCAAGTGGTCTACAGAAAACACCCACAATGTTGCCCTTGTTGATCTGTCCTCACGTCCTAACTGGTAAACTCCCACCCGGTTTATCATCCATCTCTAGGGAGACACCTACATATCCCGGCTGCTCTCATGTAAAGGGCAATTCCCTCTCCTCCCTGTCCTTGAAGGACACCCAATGCACCTGGATCCCTCCATGGTGGCACTCCAGCCATGTGAGATATCCTACTATGTCTCTGCACCCCAATGAGACTGTAGCAATGGCGCCTGGAGCTTGAATTCCTCCCGTTGGCTCCCCATGCTGCATCTGTTAGTGTACAGGTATTTCAGAGAGGCACCCAGCTGTGCTGATTTCCCAGGAAAAGTGTGAGTTTTCCCCATAATATTGTCCCTTGGCACTTCCTCATTGGAGTGTGTATGCCTGAGGTCCTCTCCAGTCCTGCACTGATGGTTTCTAGGTCTCTCTTGTCCACCCTGCATCTTTTGCTTGCCAACCCAGTCCACCACTTTCTGACTTAACTGTAAGTTGTCATTTCCCTCCCCCATTGCTCCCAGTTTCATTCTCTCTTTACCAGGTTGGTCAGCCATTGGCAAAGATGTTTTTGCCCTGCTTAGTTGGGGTGGGATCCCATCTCTTCCCAGCACTCTTCAATCCTCACAAAGGACCCATAGTCATAAAAAACAAATCCCAGCTGCACAACCAGGTGTTGATCCAAAGGATCCAAAGGATATATCCACTCCCTGTCAAGCCCTTCCCCCTCTCCAACAAGATCAAGAACAAAACCATTTGGGCTCCCATGCCCTCACCCAGAGTCATGTAGTCATGCTCAATACACTCCAGGTCTCCTCTGGTAGCAGCATTGGTGTCCACCTGGAAGAACAGCAGGGGTTAACAATCTGGGGGCTGGACAAGCCACATCGGTCTCTCCATGGTATCCCAGAGCTGAGCCCCCAGCAAGCAGCAAACCTTCCTAGACAGCAGTTCAGGTCAGTAGATGGGGGCCTTCATGTCCAAGGATTGCAGCAACATTAATATCCATCATGATCTTCTGATCAAAAGTTTACTGTGGTTACTGCAGTAAACAGGATTTGAGCATCTTTGAATCCCATCAGTACAAACTCTTCCAGCCGCCCTCTGTGACAGAACAGAACAGTTCCTGGCAGACTGTCCTAAGAAACTGTATCTGGGAACATGCAAGGATAATGTGAGATACTGCAGCCGTCGACCCAGACTCAAAGATCTTCAGCTGAATATCCTTCCCTTTCCTCTTTTCCCCTCTCAGCTGTAGTCCCAAGCCAAAGCTACAGAGGAAGCAGTACAGGAGTAAAGACAGAAAATGATCATTACAAAAAAGTTTTAAATATACACCTTTTCTAACAAATTTATTTAATAAATCTTGTTTGTATGGCTATTTTGACCTTCTTCAGACAGCTTTTGCTATTGCAGCTGATCAGCCTTTGAATGCCAACCACCTGAAGTGCTGTGTTTTGAACTATAATTTTGAGACCTTAATTTCTTTGCTGACTGAAGTTGGGTAGCTGCAATTCTTTCCAGCCGTATTCTGCACTATGCGATGCCAAGGCACCTGCCTTCAGGCAAAAGTGTTGTCCATGTTGCTGAAAAAAACAAAGACTTAGAAGAATATATTGAGAAAAGCAAGTAGTCTGCATCTGTGTCTGTGCTTATTGAAGGTTCACTGTTTTCTGAGAAATCAGGCTGCAAGGAAGGAAGGAACTAGCTCTCCTGTGCCAGGTCATACTCTGTCTCGAGCTGCTGAGAACTCTTTTTTAAATGCCAAAGTCAGAGATTAAATTGGTAATGGTCAATTCACTGAAAATTAAATTGCTCGTCCAAAAGGGTTAGTCTTAGCAAATGTTTCAACTCAGAGTATGGGACAAAAAGTTTTAAAATTGTCAGGATTTCATAATAAAACGCAAGATTTGAGCTTTATCATGATTTTTAATTGCAAACTTAGAATTAATGCTGGTGAAGACATAGTGAAGTGGTAAAAAATCAAAACAAAACAACTGCAGATGATCTAAATGGAATGTTAGGATTTGCTCCATCTGTGATTTTTTTGGGGGAAAAGGGGAGGGAGGGATTACAATCCATGAGAATGGGCTATTGTCTTTCCCTCCCTATTTGGGATGCTGTTTTTCATAGGGCTCAGAACCATTTCCTGCCCAGTTCTGGGGCTGAGTACATCTCCTGCCCCTGCCGGGGGTGCTACTGTGGGCATTTTTAGCAGTGACAGAGGGTACTGGCAGTGGTTAGTGCACCCTCATGCAGTGAAAAAGCCAAACCGAACCAAACCCAACTCCAAACCATTAAACCTGTGAAGGTCAAAGAACCAGAGTAGTTTAAAGGAGCGACCTTCCTCCTCGCATGTACAAGGAAACTATGGAAAAGTTGGGCAGCTTTTAGGTAATATATTACTTACATCCTCACAGACCACTGTAAAACCCTTGACTATATAAAACTTTGTGGCATTTTATTTTATCACGTGAAGTAACCAATAAGACTAGAAGCAAGGACCCCTCTGTGTATAGTTTTACTGTCATGTTAGCGTTAGATACATTAAGACGAACTGCAGGCACTACAAGAGGTACAGCTTCCTCTATTTAATGGCTTTTTTTCTTATGACTTAACTAATTTATATGCATTATAAAAAGATTTGTTCTAATGTAATAATTTAATAATTCATCAGTTTCCACATACAGCTTTTTTAAAAAGACTATTCTAGAGTGATATTTCAGTTAGCACAGTTGGGGTTTTCTGATAGAATTATTTCAGAGTAAATGCAGCAAAAAAACCCAAAACCCTGCAGTGAGTTCCAGCCCCTGGAAATGACCCTAAAAAACACCAAGTGCACTGTACTTGAGATTTTAACTTCTGTACTACCTCTGAAGTACTTGTACATCCATTTCAATACAACTGCATCACTTACTTTTCCCCCCAGTTTATCACTCTAAACTGTATCCCTATTTTCTTCATCTCTCCTCTAGTTTTTTTTTTTTTTTTTTTTTTTTTTTTCCCCTGTTACTTGTGGTTTATAGCTTCCGTATCTATGAGCAATCCCTATAATGTAAGACAAGAGTCACGATTTAGTCCCTGGAGAGTTAAAAATATTGAGAAATGAAAGATGTTGAAGGTTTATTATGTCAAAAAGTATATAATCACATTTCAGCATCTCACTTTTTCCAAACCATGTCATTTTTCTTTGTCTTTTGTGACAGTATCTCAAAGGTTACACACACTGTTTTGCTGCTACCCCTGTCTGCAAATGTGTTCCCTGAGGGAAAATCTGCTCTCGTTTCACAAAAGCAGAAACAAGTGTAAAAGAGAAATCTGTGAGAGGTGTTCATTCAGCTCTACACAGGGATTTACATGATTTGCCATGTGATAGTTCAGCAGAACTTTCTATGCCATCTGCGGCACTGTTTATAAACTATGACTTGCTTTCTGGGGTGATGTACTTTCTTTTAGAAAACAAATAGTTCCTCAAAAAGTAAACAATCATGGAAGAACTAACAGCTCTGCACTGTATCATTCATTGGCTATGCACGTAATTTGAAATAATCATTCAGTAAGAGTTGAAAGAATTGCTTTTTGGCCACAGGAAAGCAATTCAGTCTTTTAAAAGGAATACTCTGGATTCACTGCTTTCATTGTGTACTGGTAAACCTAGTACTTCCGCACAGGATTTCATCGCGGCTTGAAGCTGTACTGAGGAAAAGACATCTCTTTGTGGCACTTGTGGAACCCTGGGGTTTTTACTCTGTAAATAGTTCAGCGAGGGTGTTCTCATTTTTGGTGGCTGATGATAACTTCCATGGTGATTGTAACCCAGCCAGCTACCTCAGACAGACGCAGACAAGAAGCACTCATATCATCCCTCCTTGTAACTCAGTGCTCACATGAGGAGCACTGCCAACAGATTTCAGGAGAGGGTAACCTTGGGCAATCAGTACTTTGGAAAACAGTCGGGGTGAGCTGAAATCAGCTATGACCAGAAGAGAACGTGTGCTCGTAGCTTTTCATATATCGCAGGCTTGCAGTGCTGAGCAGGTCCTGAGTCCTGTAAAGCTGAGCCTTTGGTAAGTGCCAAGCGTGCCTAGTACCCTGAAGGTGTTCATGCAATCAGATCCAGGTCCACACCAAGGACCTTTTGCATTTTTTCTGTTAGTACAAAAGGGACTGAAAGCAGCTTAAATGTTCAACAAATCGCCTGCCACAGAGGAGTTCTTGATCCGAAGCAAGCACACCAAGCCCCATGACCAACACATCTCCCTAAGCTAAAGCACTGTCGCGTTAGCTTAGCTGTAGCCTGAATGCAGCTCAAGCACACAGGACGCACGCTGTGCTTAAGCAGATTCAGCCTGGGTGCGAGTGCCAAACTCATTTGCTGCAACAGGCCGCTACAGAAATACTGGCACTGCAACGGCTGCGGTGCCTGACCTTCTTCGGCCCCCTCCACGTACAAACCTAGACCTGTGCTACAGCCCTGAGCGTCCTCACGGCCCCTGTCTACAGCCAGCGTGCAAGGCAGTGATGCAAGCTGTGACGGGAAGGACTCAAATGTGCGCAGAGCTGATAAGACCTACGCACTCAAAGGAGAGGTCAGATTCCCTGATATTGAATGGCTCCATGAGACACTCAACTAGCATGCAAGGGACCTGGTTCAAACTCTTCTTCCTCCGATTTGGAGCAGCAATTTGACCTCAAGCTGCTGTCCCCAGGAGATGTGGCCCAGCTTCTATGCCACGGGGCAGTTCTCCTAGCGTGGCTCATCCAGCCTGGAGAAAATCTGCGCATTCAGTGACCACACCGACACATTTCTTGCACGCATGTTTTAAGGCTTTTAAAAATGCTTCAGGTAGTAATATTTTGAAAAATAACACATGTTTATGAGGAAAATATACCTGTGCACCCAGTATCTAATGCGTTCTCAGGGGATTTGATTCCTACTATTCAAAAAATGTTGTTAGTTTGCCTTTCTGTGCAATACCAATGCAGCACTCCAACTATCTGGCCAGACTGAAACTAGAAGTTGCAGAGCATGCTCTAAAGCACGGGAAACACAGAGGAAGATGAAAATTCAAAGCAAAGAAAAATATATAGGCTATTAAAACTCAAGTACATGTTTAATTTCAACTCAAGTCAAACTTTAAAGTTTCTATAGTCTCATTGTCACGACTGCACACATGTCAGGATAAGCTGAACTGTTTTGACAGCAGAACAACCCAAACTAGAAAGCTTGCATGTGCATACAATCAGGTATTGTAAGAAACAGGCTTGTCTTCTACTCTTTCCATAGATGTGTGGTGTCTGTATGTCCTCTTCCTTGTCCATTCCTACGTAGCTGTTCACAGAAACTGCTTCTTATTGAAAAATTTTGGATGAAAAGGCATTTCCCTCCAGTCTAGAAGTTTCTGGCTTAGACCTGCTTGGACCTGTCCCCGACTCCTTGGCCCCTGCTGTTGACTAGCTTGCTCTCTGCTCCACACTGCTGGCTTCTGCACATCTCATTTCTTCTCATCACGCCTCTACGGGGGCCACGGGGTCTCACCTCAGGGTTCTGCCTGTCACGAGCTGGCAGGTCTCAGAAAGACAAGCAAGGCTAGCCGCCGCCTTGTGAGTCATTCGTTTACTGATGATTGCCACTTTTAGCTGATTGAATAAAGGGAACGCCTGCAATAGCGTGTAATTGGTGTTGCAATAAATACCAATCGATTGCTCATTTTTATCAATTCTCTCTTCTATACCTCTGCTCTCTTCAGACTCCCAAGCACCGGACATCTCAGATAAATAAAAAATTAGCAACTAGTACAATTTTAAAATCTGATGGTTACAAGGGGGCTACAAGTACTTTCATTTTAGAACCACATAATATCTTCATCCCTGTTTCTCCCTAATTCTTATCACTTGGACTATGCTGTGCAACCTTTTGCCTGGATCTTTCTTTTGCCTCCTGTCCTGGTTTTGGCTGAGATAATGTTCCTTCTAGTAGCTGGTATAGTGCTATGTTTTGGATTTAGGATGAGAATAATGTTGATAACACACTGATGTTTTACTTGTTGCTGGGTAGTTGTAGTGTCTACACCAAGTCAAGGACTTTTCAGCTTCTCACTGTGCCCTGCCAGGTGCAGAAGAAGCTGGGAGAGCACAGCCAGGACAGCTGACCCAGACTGGCCAGAGGGATATTCCCTACCATAGAGCGTCATGCTCCGTATGTAACTGGGGAAGGGAGCTGGGAAGTGGGATTGCTGCTCAGAAACAGACTGGGCATCAGGTGGGGTTTTTTCCTGCACGTGGTAAGTAATTGCATTTATGCATTGCTTGTTTGTTATTATTATGACTGTTATTACTATTATTACTATTCTCTTCCTTTGTTATCCTATTAAACTGTCTGTATCTCAGCCCATGAGGTTTTTTCCCATTCTCCTCCCCATTCCCTTAGTGGGGATGGGTGAGCGAGCAGCTGCATGGTGCTTAGGTACCGGCTGGGACTGAACCAGGACACCTCCTTACACTTTTGCAGTTCCTAGCTATTTTAAATTGCATGTTATAAAAAAGCCCACCTCCCCAGATTCAATGTGCTGGGGAACAGGGCATCCTTAAGTTCTCTCCATTAACTTCTGCCTTGAAGATGGGACTTCCTTATCACAACGCCATCTGCTTTTGGGGGCTGAGATTTTACTGCCATGTACTGGAACAAAGCTGGCGTGACCCTGCACAGTGAAGAACAGGATCCTTTATCTTTTTGCTTGTTCTTAACATAGATTGTATTGCAGATACTAGGCAGGTTCACCTCTTCTTCTTCTTCTTTTGCTTTCTGCTGTCATTTCCATTATTTAAACAGATACGTTTAGACTGCAGATTGCTTTAGACAAGTAGATGCAAGAATGTAGTAAAATGTAGAGAATACACATCAAGTATCTGGTGATATATCCTCAGTAAACAGCTCTTACGCCATCACCCCGCGTGTCTGTTCATCCCACCTGCCTCTAATAACGTTTGAAATCTTTGGCTCGTGCCAGCCAAGAGGAGCTGCAAGTCTCAAAGGCATTTACGTTTTTCTAAATTTAGCGTAGATCACAGGTATCTTCCCCAAGCGCGCGCCACGCTATTACTCAAGGCCACGTGCCTGGGAAAGAAGCCCTAGGAAGGAACCAGTTTTAGGAAAGGCTTCACTGGGAGCTCGCATTTGTAGGAAACCAAGCCGCTGAGGTCTCCGGCGGGCCAGTGCAGCAAGTTAAACTGGGAGGGCTGAAGCCGTTGCTGCCTCTGGCTGCCCACGGCAGGAACGATCGAAACTGATGAAACAGCATTTGAGCCGCCGTGGTGTTCAGCGCTCAGCCGCAGGAGCGCAGCCCCGGGCTCTGCGGTACCTGTAGCCTTTGCCAACAGGGTTCACCGCTCGGAGCAGCTCCCTACGCGCTCGGCAGACCGCGGCGCCCCGCTGCCGTCGGAAACCCTCCCGGCTCCGGTCCGCAGCAGCTCCGAAGTGCTCGGGGCAGCTCCGGCCTCGCCACCCGCCCGCCGGGGAGGGGCTGCTTTCTGCGCCGCGCTGCGCCCCACCGAGCGGGGCAACGGCTCTGCGTGACGCGGTTCGGCCCCCCC